>OY747716.1:5430070-5667570 GCA_963556495.2 Valencia hispanica | reverse complement strand
TAAAAACCTAAAACAAAACACGTTAAAATTGAAGAAGGTAAACAGTTAGATAAACAGCTAAATAAAGCAATATTTTAACAATAGAATAATAAAAAGAGGTATAATACCCTTAATTGCTAAATACCATCCGAAATTAGGAGGTCTTAAGATTTGATTTGGATCTGTGATGCTACGAAGATCAAGGGGCAGTGCGTTCCACAGTTTTGGACCAGCAGCTGCAAAAGAGCATTCCCCCCATGTTTTTAACTTCTTCTGAGGGACCTCTAACAGATGCTGTCCAGCTGAGCACGAGCCCCTGCTTGGTTGATAAGAGTTTAAAATGTCACATAAATAGGATGGAGCAAGATCCTGTGTTGCACTAAAGACGAATGTTAAAAGTTTAAAACGAATACTGTATTCAACTGGGAGCCAGTGTAGAGAATACAGGACAGGTCTGATGTGGTCATGCTTCCGGGTGTTTGTCAGCAGATGAGCAGCAGTGTTCTGGACAAGTTGTAGGCGATTAAGTAATGTCTTAATTATTCCAAAATCGTGGGCATTGCAGCAGTCGAGTTGAGAGCTGATAAAGGCATTAATAGCTTTCACCAGGTCGCCACGGCTCAAGAAAGGTTTGACTTAAGACAGAAGTTGAAGCTGGTAGAAGCTTGCTCTAACAACAGAGTCAACCTGTTTATCAAATTTAATAACTCCTCTCTTCAGTGATGACACATGTCAAACTGATCAGGCTGTACTGAAAACTGTACATCTCTTATGGAAATACTTGTGATCCAACTGAGCCTAAATCAATTTAAAAAATGTACATGTGTATGGTGGGGAGGCAAACGTAGCATGTGTATGCTAACACTATAATGTACGTCAGATTGCCAGACTGACAGTACTTTTTGAACAATAACCTTTTATAAGGGTATTAAACCCACTTTCCGTTAAGCCCACCTTTCTGTAATAAAAATCGTTTTTATTGGTCTGATGTAATTCAAATCTTACATGTCATGTTTTCATTGTCTGTGAGCTGAAAATCAATATAATTAACAAACCAAAATCTTGAAAACATCGGTTTGTGTGGCCTTACGTTGTATAATGTTTCACTGAATGAGTTGGTCTGCGATGGACTGGGGACCTGTCCATGGTGTACCCCGGCTCTCGCCCAGTGACCGCTGGAGATAGGCACCAGCCCCCCCTGCATCGGATGGACGGGTACAGATTATAGATGGCTGGATGGATGGATGAATGAGTTGATGAAATGAATTAACTTTTCAATGATATTCTAAATGACTAAATAGGTCTGTAAGTTAAAACAGTAAAAATTACTTACATTGACTAAATTGACAATATATCCCTTGATCTCCTAATGGTACAACAGCCTCGGCAGATGTGTACTTACAAGAAGTCTCACTTTAACGCCTTCCTCGGGTGTAGGGTGACCACCTGCTAATAAGCCCAAGGGGGGACAAGGGGTATGTTTCTGAGGGACAATGTGGGACACTGCCCAGCGCGGCGGTGCCCCCACCCGACGGGCAAACTCACTGATAGTGGTTTACCCATTTTTAGCACATACCACCTTACATGGTATATTAATAATGCCCTATTCCCCTAAACATGTGTAATTGCTGATGTATGCTCATGAATAATCAACCAATGTGTATTTTTTTTCCAAAATAAAGATTAATAATATTTTGAACATTCAGTGAATTGACAGATGGACTTCCACTTGCAATTTACTCTAGCTATTTAATTTTATTTATTTTTTATTACAATTTGTTCACTTTAAATAAATTATAATAATAAAATTATAGGATCAACAGGAATTGTAGTTGCTCAACACCACAGGAACAGTTTAAAAAATAAAATAAAAAAGTCTTAACTCACAACTCCAGAGGTTCACGGAACGAGAAGGATGGTGAACTTGCATGTTAGTAAAGGCAGGCGCAGGGGAAAAAAAACTATTCAGTGTTCTGGGGACAACTTTAGGACTTTGGGGACAACTTTAGGACTCAAACCTTTTCACCAGCATCTGAATCAAATAAGGAAGAAAGATAAGGCTACTGTTTCCTAAAAGTAACACATTTGCACCCCTGTAGACAGTCCACCAATGTTTAATATCAATCAAACTTCATCTTAGACAAATGGGGTCTTACATAACAAGGTTTCTTACCTTCAGGTTTCTTCTTGAACATGTATTCCTTGTTGGAACGTGTAGCATTGAGGAGAACCTTCTCTTTCACTACATAAGTGTAGAAGTCCTTGCAACTGAATGTGAAGTTGCACTTCACCTGGATTTCTGACTTGATGAGGTTTACCGAACATCTGTTCCTTGTGTCCGTCCACCATCCTGTCATCAGTGAAAAGACCCTCTCCACTGAAGCATTGGTGATTGGTACACTCAAGAGGAAAGAAGCTAATGCTGTCATGTTTGGTGTGTGTGTGTGTTTGAGTAAGGTGGCCCACTTCTCCACAACTGGAGCTCCAGACTGCACGATGGCCTGTTGGTGTGGCAGAATGACACAATACTCATCATATAGCGCATCCATGTCCAACTTCTTGCTTAGCTGCAGGACCTCTACAGCTTCACAGAGATCAGAGAAGTTGAATGGGCTCTTCTTTAGTGCCAGCTGCTCCCAGCTCGTTGAGACCAGCTCCTCCAGCCAGCCGTCAAGGCAGAGCCGCTTCCGAGGAGGAAGTCAGAGCTGTCCGCTCGCCTACGGTCATCCCTGCTGTGATCTGCGCGCCGGCTCCTCCCGGTCCTCCTTCGGCTCTCGGCGGCCCTTCGGCTTCGGCTCCGGCTCTGACCTGTCCGCTGGCTTCAACGTCAGCGTCAGCCAGAGTTCCAGCATGTGAGTCCGTTCCAGCATGTGAGTCCGTTCCAGCATGTGAGTCTGTTCCAAAGCCTGTACCCGAGCTCATTCCAGAGCCTGCTGCCATCGTTGCTGCAATCCTCCTGGCCTGCACAGCAGCAGCTCTTCGACCTGTGTCAGGTTGTGGGAGGTTGGAAGGACCCCCAGAGACGGTCAAGGAGGACCTGTCCCCATCGCTAGAGCTCCCAGGGAGGGTGAAGGAGGACCCGTCTCCGCCGCTAGAGCTCCCAGGGAGGGTCAAGGAGGACTCGTCCCCTTCGCTGGAGCCTCTTCACCGCCGACCGCTGTCAGTCGAGCCCCCAGACTCTTTGTCTCTGCCGGCGTCCGAGCCTCCAGATTCTTCGTCTCAGCCGGCGTCCGAGCCTCCAGACTCTTTTCGTCTCGGCCGACCTCTACCGGCCAGGCATTTTCGTCGCCGCCTACCAGCCAAGCTCCTCAGCCACTGCCTGGCCCTCAGAAGAGGACCTAATGGCTGCCCGGACGATCTCCAGGTCCTCAAAGGAGGATCACCAGGCCGTCCGCCCGACCGCCTTCCAGCAAGGGGACGCCGTCCGGGCCGTCTGCCATACTTCCAGGGGCGTACCCAAAAAGACCGTGAGTCTGTGTCGTTTGATATCATATTCCCCTCCTTGTCCGATTGAGAAGGACGTTTTGCAAAGGTCACAAAAAGCCCTCTCGGTATCTCCCTCAACACCTTTCAGCCACAAATATTCGTTTTCCCAGACTTTATTGTACCCACACCTTCTCTTTTTATTGATGGCGGTGCCCCGGACTCAGTCTCTTTCTCCATTTTTCGAATTGGAATTGAAAGCGCGCCCGCATCTAAAAGTGTGCGCTGTCATGACAACAACCTAGTCAGCAGTTCAGCTGAGGGGTGGGTATGGCAGCAGTGGCGTGCTGAACTGTCAAGTAATGTAGGTTTGGCTGCCTGGGGCTCGAGGATCTAGAGCGACCAACTTTTTTTGAGCAAGCATTGATTATGCGTGACATGGTCTCAATTTGCGGGATGCATGAGTTGGGCTTCAAATGCTGTGCGCGCATGCGCTATGCGGGACGGGTGGTCACCCTACTCTGGTGGTGCATGTTTGGGTAAAACATGCACCACCAGATGCAGCCACAATGCTTTGTAGGTCTGGTGTATGTTTTGTTAAAACACGCTTGTTCTTCATTCAATAAAGGAACCATAGGTAGGAAATCTACCTACCCAGAAATGTACTCAAACTAATGTGGTGTTTGTCCCTGTCTCTCTCCTAGACACTATTAGCTGACTTACATTAAGCACCCCCTTCATACTATAGACTTAAAACTGGGTCAGAGCTTGTCTGTTTAGCTGTGTTTCTCTCCTAGATTAAGCCAGTAAAGTTGCTTCTGTTGCCATTAACACTTCTTTCTTTTACTTAAAAAGTAATTCTGGACAAGTGTTTCAATGTTTTATGTGTGTGCTACATTTTGTCAAACCCGCAGCAGATTGCAGTTGGCCTATCACACAAATAGTAAATAAATGTTGCGACAGTGAGGAAGACGGAGGAATGCCGTGTTCACACCGCAGGAGGTGCGCATGGATGAGGTTCGCTTTCACTACTTTAAATGTGTAGTGATGTCACTACAGTGAGATGCTCTGATTGGTTGACGCTCAGGGGACAATGCTGAAAGTTCAGCAGACTGAACTTCTGCATTGCTGGCTTTTGCCGCTTTGAAAGCAGCAAAAGCTTCAAAAATTGACGCAGCCAAAGCACACAAAGCAGTGCAGAGACTCTGACGGCCTCAACCATAGACTTAACATGTAAACTTGCCGTTCTGGGGGTTGATGCTTTGGGCGGCATAAAAACAAGATATGCACAGTGAGTGAAGAAGGTACTGTACTGTTTGATTGTGTGGCATTCCTGCTTCCACAGTCTTGTGACTTCCGGAAAGGTGACCAGGCCAATAATAGCTCGATTTAACTGGGATGCCATTTACATGCAGAGAAATTTGGCTTTTTAACCGTATAATCTGGGTGTTTTAGCCTGATTAAGATTAGGCCAGTTCGGTTCAACTTTAGCCGGACTAAGGTATATACATGCATTTCAAATGTCAGAATTCAGTCGGATTAAGGCAGTAATTCAGTTTCCTCTCACTGCATGTAAATGCCCTGACTTACTTGTTGACTTGATGCAATATCCTAGGTTTCTTTAAATATAAAACTTTAAAATAAATTTGAATAATAAGCCAAACTTGAATGAATTGTTTCATATATTGAAAAATGTGTGTACAGGGCTTGCAAAAGTTTTCGGCCCCCTTGAATTTTTCCACATTTTGTCACATTACAGCCACAAACATGAATCAATTTTATTGGAATTCCACGTGAAAGACCAATACAAAGTGGTGTACACGTGAGAAGTGGAACGAAAATCATACATGATTCCAAATTATTTTTACAAATAAATAACTGAAAAGTGGGGTGTGTGTAATTATTCAGCCCCCTGAGTCAATACTTTGTAGAACCACCTTTTGCTGCAATTACAGCTGCCAGTCTTTTAGGGTATGTCTCTACCAGCTTTGCACATCTAGAGACTGAAATTCTTGCCCATTCTTCTTTGCAAAACAGCTCCAGCTCAGTCAGATTAGATGGACAGCGTTTGTGAACAGCAGTTTTCAGATCTTGCCACAGATTCTCCATTGGATTTAGATCTGGACTTTGACTGGGCCATTCTAACACATGGATATGTTTTGTTTTAAACCATTCCATTGTTGCCCTGGCTTTATGTTTAGGGTCGTTGTCCTGCTGGAAGGTGAACCTCCGCCCCAGTCTCAAGTCTTTTGCAGACTCCAAGAGGTTTTCTTCCAAGATTGCCCTGTATTTGGCTCCATCCATCTTCCCATCAACTCTGACCAGCTTCCCTGTCCCTGCTGAAGAGAAGCACCCCCAGAGCATGATGCTGCCACCACCATATTTGACAGTGGGGATGGTGTGTTCAGAGTGATGTGCAGTGTTAGTTTTCCGCCACACATAGCGTTTTGCATTTTGGCCAAAATTTCCATTTTGGTCTCATCTGACCAGAGCACCTTCTTCCACATGTTTGCTGTGTCCCCCACATGGCTTGTGGCAAACTGCAAACGGGACTTCTTATGGTTTTCCTTTAACAATGGCTTTCTTCTTGCCACTCTTCCATAAAGGCCAACTTTGTGCAGTGCACCACTAATAGTTGTCCTATGGACAGATTCCCCCACCTGAGCTGTAGATCTCTGCAGCTCGTCCAGAGTCACCATGGGCCTCTTGGCTGCATTTCTGATCAGCGCTCTCCTTGTTTGGCCTGTGAGTTTAGGTGGACGGCCTTGTCTTGGTAGGTTTAAGCCGCGTTCACACCGGTCAGCGCGTCCAGGCGTCAAATCGCTCAAACGGACGAAAGTCGACGCTTTAATATTAAAACCCAGCTGCTTGCACACTTGTGGTCTGCGTCGGGGCATCAGCGCGTCACGTCATTACGTCAGCGTGGGGGCGTGGATTTGTCTGTTGCTAGTTGTTTACAACATGGCGGATCTTGTCGGATCAGCAGCGCATCTTCAACTACCGGCTCTCCCGGGCCCGGCTGGTGGTGGAAGATGCATTCGGGATCTGGTCTGCACAGTGGAGAATGTTTCACCGCAGACTGGAAGTCAACCCCGAAGTTGTGGAGAAGTGTGTGAAGGCGACGTGTGTTCTCCACAACTTCATGAGGGTTTCTGGAGATGGCCAGGTACCTGCAGTGAGGGGAGCTGCCGCTGCTCATGGAGAGAGACCACTTCCAGCTGTGGGGCGAATCGGAGCCAACAACGCAACCAGAGAGGCAGTGGAGACCAGAGAAGTTTTCATGGCCCACTTCAGTGAGGAGGGGGCAGTGCCATGGCAGCCGGCAGAATAGTCATGTCCATACAGGACTGACCCAAAACGGCTCTTTTAAGAGCCACCCAATAAAAAAATTAAGAGCAAAACTTTCTGAAAATTTCCACATCTATATTTACTATATTATATTTTAGTAATTTGTTTTTCTCTATACATTCATATATACATTCACAAATCCCTTTCATTTATGGATTATTGTTTGTTCTGTACCTATACACTTTTGACCTGTTCACCTGTACCTCTCGTTTCCAGGTAATGACTGACAGACTGCTCTGCTTTCTCCCACAAGCTCGTCTATGGATATGGTGAAATCAATCAAATAAACTCAAATAGTTCTTGCTTTTGTACTTCTGTGGTATTTTATATAGTCAATAAAAAGGTATATTTCATTAAAGTAATTATTAGCTGTTATTAAAAACAATATTTTCACCCAAATGGCATTACATAGGACAGTAGAATTAAATTAAGGAAAGTAGCTGACCAAAATGTTACATATAAAAATATTTAATATAAAAAAATACATACAACATATATACATATAATAACCAAACAATAAAATAAAGAACAGGAAGAGAAAGGACCTTATTTGGAGGAAGTGCAGTCGAAGACAGGAGGGTCACAGAAAGGAGTCTCCTTCCTCCCCTGAAAAAGGTGTCAGCCCGATCAGTAAAACTACTGAGTATTGTCCAAATGGGTCAAATTGTTCCTTCTTTCAAAAATCAGTCTATGAATGTCAAATTTTAGGATGTCTCTTTCTAGAGGTGACACCCTTTTCAGGAGAGGATGAAGAGAGAGAAGGAAGTGCATTTCATCATCTGCAGGAGGAGCAGGAGCTGGTTCAGGCCGGGCCTTGAGCGCATCAAGCAGCTTTTGCTGGAACTCTGTTGGCACTGACAAGTCCTGCTGCCTCCGCCTTCGTTTTCTTGGAGGGCCTGTGAAAAAACACAGTAGAAAAATGTGTTAAAAATGCTTACAATTATGTTGAACAAATATACAAATTAGATACAATTATAAGCAACATTTTAAGTCTGTATGAAAGGCTGAGTGTGAATTCCAGGGTATACGCAGACATTTCAGAAAGTACAAAAAGTAATTCGCCAAGTGTCTGGGAACCCAAAGAAACAGGTTGACATCTTTGAATAAAACCTACATTCCCAACCTTTCCAAACAGCACTACACACCTGCAGGTGCTGGAGCAGAGGAAGGGCCAGGCTGGTCAGAAAAAGAAGCAGCAGCAGAGGAAGAGCCAGGCTGGTCAGAAGCAGAAAAGGAAGGGCCAGGGGACTCTGGTTCAGCCATGTCACCTGCCTCCATGTTAGCTGGATCTGTCAAGACAGAAAGGAATATTATTGACCCTCCTGTTTATTATGCTTTATACCAAGATCACAAATACTTCTACTGCTAGCACTAATAATAAATAGCAAAACTTTGTAGTAGCAAAATGATGTAGGTTTCAGCTTTACAATAATTATTTTCATGTTTCTGAGCACGTTTTTGTGTGTGTTTGTGTGCCACTATGTCTGGGTTTTCTTCTCAAAATCACCAACCTTCTGCCTCTAATCGCCCTGCTGCTTCTTCTTCTGGCTCCTCTGGGTGGTCGTACCCCTCCGCCTGCTCCTCCTCGACCCCCATTTTGCTCGATGTTTCGCGGGGGGCGATGAAGGGTTCGAGGAAGGACAGGACAGAGAGGTACTTCCATTTCTGCACTTTCCCTCCTTCTGCTCCGCTCTTCCTTCTCTCTTTCTCTTTTCTGCTCTGCCTGACATATGTGTCCCTCAATGTCTTCCACCGTTTTTTGCAGATCTCGTCTTAATACACAATGGGAAACTGGTAATGCATATTTAGTACCGTAGTTGCCCTAACCGCTTTTGGCTAGCGTAGCGTTAGCTAACATAACAAGAAAGTTAAAAGAAAAAATATTTTTTTCTATGTTTAACTGCTTACCTGGCACTCCAATATCCTCCGATATGTTCCTCCAAATCAGATCCGATCTCTTCCTGTCTTTGTAAAAAGACGAAGACGGGTCATACAGTTCACGGACATTACATACAGCGACGATCAGTTTGTCCTCCATCTTGAATAAAAAATTTCCCGATTCCCCCATGGAAGGAGTTACTACGTCAGTACAACGAGTCGCTCTGATTGGTTGACGCCGCGCGTCTGCTGCCCGAAAGTTCAATTTTCCCAACTTGAGCAGCAGACGCCCCGACGGACCGTCGGGGCGTCCGGGCATCAGCTGCGTGGACGCGCTGATGCCAGCTGCGCCGACGCGCGCGACTTGCTGCTTGGCAGCTTGGCGCCCACAAGATGCGTAGATCCCATAGACTTGCATGTAATCTAGCTGCCCTGCTGCCTGGACGCGCTGACCGGTGTGAACGCGGCTTTACAGTTGTGCCATACTCCTTCCATTTCTGAATGATCGCTTGAACAGCGCTCCGTGAGATGTTCAAGGCTTAGGAAATCTTTTGTAGCCTAAGCCTGCTTTAAATTTCTCAATAACTTTATCCCTGACCTGTCTGGTGTGTTCTTTGGACTTCATGGTGTTGTTGCTCCCAACATTCTCTTAGACAACCTCTGAGGCCGTCACAGGGCAGCTGTATTTGTACTGACATTAGATTACACACAGGTGCACTCTATTTAGTCATTAGCACTCATCAGGCAATGTCTATGGGCAACTGACTGCACTCAGACCAAAGGGGGCTGAATAATTACGCACACCCCACTTTTCAGTTATTTATTTGTAAAAAATGTTTGGAATCATGTATGATTTTCGTTCCACTTCTCACGTGTACACCACTTTATTGATCTTTCATGAGGAATTCCAATAAAATTGATTCGTGTTTGTGGCTGTAATGTTACAAAATGTGGAAAAGTTCAAGGGGGCCGAAAACTTTTGCAAGCCACTGTGTCTTTGAATCTGTCTGTATGATTAGACTGAAATTAGTGTGTATATGCTTTTTTTAAGTTCACTGAAACAACAATCAATATGAAATTTGTAAAGTGAATTAAATTTTTTATTTGCACAATTGATAGTTGGACGTTGTGGTGACGGGGTAAGCCGTATTGCGTCATTTCCTGTTATCACTGCTGTGCTCCGTGGAGCTGTTTTGGTGTTCAAACGCTCTTGAATTGATCTTATTTCCTCTGTGCTGAGGCTTTTCTAAGTTATTTTAACACACAATCACACCTAAACACACATTTTGTGGTGGTGTACTTTACGTTTTGGGAACTCCTCGTGTTTCACACAGTTTTTCTTTGGGTGGAAGGTCTCGCTAGCTCAGTTAGCTTAGCTTCATTGCGGCTATGGCTACTCTTCTTTCTCCTGTCTCTAACTCTTCTCTTCTCTCTTGCTCTCTCTGTCAGATGTTTAGTTACTTCCCTGCCTCCTTTAGTGATAATGGTAACTGTAATAAATGTAATATTTTTGTAGCTTTGGAGGCGAGGGTACCAGAATTAGAAGCACGGCTCCGCGCTGTTGAAAAACCAGCAGATAGCCGAAGCCCATTAGCCAGCGCGGAGCCAACAAGGATAGAACCCCCTAGCTGTCCTCCGGTAGAGCCCGCGCAGCCGGGACCTCTAGGCGGCTGGGTGACTGTACGTAGGAAGCATAGTTCTAGGACCCAGCCCCCGGGCCACCACCAACCGGTCCGCGTTTCTAACAGATTTTCCCCGCTCAGCGACACACCCGCTGAGAAGCCGGCCCTGGTAATTGGCAGCTCCATAGTCAGAAACGTGGCATTAGAGACACCATTGACCATAGTCAAATGCTTGCCAGGGGCCAGAACGGGCGACATCAAATCCAACCTGAAACTGCTGGCTAAAGATAAGCGTAAATACAGTAAGATTGTTATTCACGCTGGCGGTAATGACACCCGGTTACGCCAATCGGAGGTCACTAAAATTAGTGTTGCTTCGGTGTGTAAGCTTGCCAAAACAATGTCAGACTCGGTAATCTTTTCTGGTCCCCTGCCTGATCGGACCAGTGACGACATGTTTAGCCGCATGCTGTCATTCCATCAATGGTTGTCTAGGTGGTGTCCTTTAAACGATGTGGGCTACATTGATAACTGGAGAACTTTTTGGGGAAAACCTGGTCTGATCCGGAGAGACGGCATCCATCCCACTTTGGATGGAGCAGCTCTTCTTTCTAGGAATATGGCCGAATTTATTAATCCTCCAAAACACTGACAACCCAGGGTCCAGACCAGGAAGCAGAGTCGTAGTTTAACCCACCTCTCTGCTGCTTCTGTACTGTTACCCACCCATTACCCTATAGAAACAGTGTCTTGCCCACGGCCAAAATTAAATGGATTAAAAGTTAAGCCAACAAAAGCAAATTATGGAAATCTCATAAAAATAAATACAACTTTGACTGAAAATAAATCTATTAAATGTGGTTTATTAAACATAAGATCTCTCTCCTCAAAGACTTTGTTAGTAAATGACTTGATTTGTGATAATCACATTGATTTCCTTTGTCTCACAGAAACCTGGTTGCAGCAGGAGGATTATGTCAGTATAAATGAGTCAACTCCTTCCAGTCATTTAAATTTTCACATTCCTAGAAATACTGGGCGAGGAGGAGGAGTTGCAGCCATTTTCCGTTCTGATTTACTAATTAGTCCCAGACCAATTGATAGCTACAGTTCTTTTGAGCATCTAACCCTTAATTTTCCTCATCCAAGTTGCAAAACATTAAGACCATTTTTGTTTGTGGTTTTGTATCGTCCACCAGGCCCTTACTCTCAATTCTTGGATCAGATCTCACATTTTTTATCTGATATAGTATTAAATACTGATAGGGTTATTATAGTGGGGGACTTCAATATTCATGTGGATACTGAAAGTGATAGCCTAAATGCAGCCTTTAATGCTATTTTAGACTCAATTGGCTTTACTCAAAAAGTACAGGGATCGACCCACTCAGGTAAACACACTTTGGACCTTGTACTGACATACGGTATTGAGTGTGAGGAAATAACAGTCCACCCACATAACCCGGTCCTGTCTGACCACTTCTTGATAACTTTTGAATTTACTTTAACTGACCATCTTAAATCTGAAAGAAAATTTCATTATAGTAGAACTTTATCAGACAATGCTGTAACAATTTTTAAAGAATCTGTACCATTCTTACTTTCCTCAGTGTCTCAGAGTAACACAGTGGATGGCAGCAATTCTATCTCTAACCCTTCACAAATTCATGGTCTGGTTCACAGCGTTACGTCCTCATTGCGTTTGGCATTAGATAGTGTAGCCCAATTAAAAAAGAAAGTGGCTAGCCATAGGAGGCTGACTCCTTGGTTTAACGCAGAGTTGCGTACTTTAAAGCAGAATACTAGGAAGTTGGAGAGAAAATGGCGCTCTACACATCTAGAGGATTCCTATTTAACCTGGAATAACAGTCTACTGCTGTATAAAAGACCCTTCGACAAGCTAGAACAGTATATTTTTCATCATTAATAGAGGCGAATAAAAACAATCCTAGGTTTCTTTTTAGTACAGTTGCCAAACTTACACAGAGTCATAGCTCTGTTGAGCAAACTATTCCCCCAGCTCTTAGCAGTGATGATTCTATGAGATTCTTCATAAATAAAATAAATTTTATTAAAAATAAAATCATTGGCACCCTCCCAAACATGATTACTTCTTCCTCAGTAAATGAGTCAGTATCGGAAAGAACTGTAGAACCTCAGTATTGCTTAGGCTGTTTTGATTCAGTCGAGCTTTCAGAATTATCAAAAATATTAGCCTCATCTAAACCTTCAACTTGTATTTTGGACCATATCTCAACCAAATTATTTAAAGAAGTGTTCCATTTGGTTCCTGGCCCCATTTTGGATATGATGAATCTATCCTTAGTAAACGGATACGTACCACAGGAATTTAAAATAGCTGTAATTAAACCTTTACTCAAGAAACCTTCCCTTGATCAAGATGACTTAGTGAATTACAGACCTATATCTTACCTTCCTTTCTTATCCAAAGTCCTTGAGAAAATAGTTGCTAATCAAGTCTGTGAACATCTAAACAGTAACGAGCTGTTTGAAGAGTTTCAGTCAGGTTTTAGAGCTCATCATAGCACTGAAACAGCACTGGTGAAGGTTACTAATGATATTCTCATAGCCTCAGATAATGGACTGGTGTCTGTTCTGGTTTTGTTAGATCTCAGTGCTGCTTTTGACACAGTCGATCATAATATTCTCTTAGAAAGGCTTGAACATGTTGCAGGGATCAAAGGAACAGCACTAGGCTGGTTTAAATCATATTTGTCTGATAGATTCCAGTTTGTTCATCTAAATGATAAATCATCTTCACTCTCAAGGGTTACTTGTGGAGTTCCACAGGGTTCTGTCCTTGGACCAATTCTTTTCACCATATATATGCTTCCAATTGGTAGAATCATTAGACAGCATGGGATAAATTTCCACAGCTATGCCGATGATACACAACTATATTTATCCATAAATCCTGATGAACCCAGTCAGTTAGGTAGATTACAGGCATGTCTGGAAGACATAAAAGCATGGATGACCCTAAACTTTTTGCTTTTAAATTCTGACAAGACAGAAGTTGCTGTCTTTGGACCAGAAGTTCTTAAACAGAAACTGATTAGTCAATCACTTCATCTGGATGGCATTAAATTGGCCCCCAGTAATAACGTAAAGAACCTCGGCGTTATTTTTGACCAAGACTTGACATTTAAATCCCATATTAAACAGGTTTCTAGGATTTCTTTCTTTCACCTCCGGAATATTGCTAAAATTAGAAACATCCTGTCCAGGAGCGATGCTGAGAAACTAGTCCATGCATTTGTTACCTCAAGGCTGGACTACTGTAATTCTTTACTATCAGGAAGTCAACAAAATGCCATTAAAAGCCTTCAGTTGATCCAAAATGCGGCAGCAAGAGTTCTGATGAATATTAAAAAGAGAGATCACATTTCTCCTGTTTTAGCTTCCCTTCATTGGCTCCCTGTTAAATCCAGAATATAATTTAAGATAATTCTTCTTACATACAAAGCCCTTAATAATCAAGCTCCATCATACATCAGAGATCTAATTGTTCCATATGTTCCTAAAAGAGCACTTCGCTCTCAGACTGCAGGTTTACTTGTAGTTCCTAGGATCTCTAAAAGTAGAATGGGAGGCAGATCTTTTAGTTATCAGGCTCCTCTCCTGTGGAACCAGCTCCCAGCTTTAGTCCGTGAGGCAGACACTCTGTTTACTTTTAAGGCCAGGCTTAAAACTTTCCTTTTTGATAAAGCTTATAGTTAGAGTGGCTTAGGTCATCCTGAGCTATCTCTGTAGTTATGCTGCTATAGGCTTAGACTGCTGGAGGACAGACTTACCAATTTTCTTCACTCTGCTACTTCCTTTTCTCCTACGACTCTCCAGTTGTATTACAGTACATTCTGTTATTTCGACTGTTAACTTTGTTTTCTCTCAGTGTTTTTCTCCCCATCGAAGATATACCTGGTCTGGTATCCTGCTTGGCTGCAATGCCCTGTTGGACGGGGGGCATCGACTGGGATGATCCTCTCAGTAACTGAACATCCACTGTGTCCTGTTATCAGCTTTTTACTTTCTGGAACATAGAAAGTTCTCTTATATCGGATCTTCTGTTCCTTCTGTGTTCTGCTCTGTCTTCTCAAACCCCCAGACGGTCGTGGCAGATGGCCGCTCCTACTGAGCCTGGTTCTGTTGGAGGTTTCTTCCTGTTAAAGGGGAGTTTTTCCTCTCCACTGTCGCTACATGCTTGCTCAGTATGAGGGATTGCTGAAGGATTGCTGTGGTTGGAAATCTGCCCAACCTCACGCCAATGACTGACGCAATCTGCTGGGATTCCTTAAATAGGAAACTTTTTTACTGATTGGAATGTTTGTATAATTGTATTGAAATGACTTCTTGTTAAGTGCCTTGTGATGACATCTGTTGTGAATTGGCGCTATATAAATAAACTGAATTGAATTGAATTGAATAGTTGAGCTGTGGAGCTCTTGTCAACATAAACATAAAGAGCTATGTACTTAGGATGTTAAGATTGGGGTTGGACCTTCGGCTTTCAATTTTTACGGGATTGATTTAACAGTGCAAAGCACCTTTAACATCCCTTTGTATGACACCAAATATTGCAGTGTGTTTGTTTGTTTACTTTATTCACCTTTGTTCATTGTTATTTCACTTTCCAGAGCTGAACTGGGTTAGTCCTTCTCTCACTTTGTGGAGCCAGAAGTAATCCCTTTGATATGACTTATTGTATTGTGCTTTACAGACAATGTCATCATTTGTTTTAATAGAGAGGAGCTCCTAATAACATGCCCCAATGAAAAGGTCAATATTATCTCTCCGGCATGGGCTATATGAGCTAGGGCCCAGGAGGCGGATTGGAGAAATGAGAAAGAGAGAGACTATGAGAAGACAAGGGAGAGAGAGCCAGGGCCTATTAACATTTATGAATAATTTAATCCTACATAGCTGGCCAAAGTCCAAGTGCATAATTCACTAATTGCAATCAGAGAGGGGAAGCTGGGAAAGCAGAAAGCCCTGAATGAGTACAAATGTGTATCTGGTTAGGCTTGTGTGTCTGTGTGGCACAAAGATACAGAGACTGGGGAATTGATTTTGTGGCTGTAGAAACAGGAACTTAGCATATCATCCATGCATAGTAAATCTCTTCTCAGCAGACAGACTTTAGCATTACACTGGTAAGCAATGGACCACAAATGTTTGTGTTTTTGTGATCATTTGCATTTAACACTAACAGCTCTTTCAATGCAAAATTTTAAAAACCTTATTTAAGACTTCATAATTAATACCACTGTTGTGACACAGATAGGTATATTTTGGCTATTAATAATCATAATTAATTGCTTAGGGCAATAATTAATAATATAAATAATTTTATGTCAAAATTACCAAGTTTGGGGGAACACCCTGGGATCCAGGAAAGTAATAATAGCCAAATAGTTCAGTCTCAGTTCAGTTCAGTTAATGTTTATGATTACCTGTCTGATAAGGCTGATATAATTAAACAATAGATGAAGAAATAAGTTCTTGGCATTCTTTGAAACGCAAGTTACTACAATGTGTATGGAATAATAACAGACGACTTTCCAAAATACAAGAGTTTACTGTATGAACAAAATGAATTCAACTTTCCAGTCAAAATGCTTTAATCAACAAACTCACTAAGCTAGTAACACAGAACTAAACTACTAAGTAAAAGAAGAATGAATAATAAAACTAACAACAAAGAGTAAAACAGTAAAATTGATAAACATGCAAATAAATAGAAACAGTAACCAATAAATTAATTGTGATGTCACAGCTCAGTATGAATATATATGGTTAAAAACCAAGGCTTGTATTGAAGAGTTTTCGGAGTGCAGCTAAGTTAGCTTTAAACTAAATGTGATAAGTTTAAGACTCATTAGCACCTTATTGGTTTCTTTTTAAACAACCAATTCACAATGGAAAGCAGACGTGATGGCAGATGTTATTTGGAAGAAAAAATGCTTCATTAAATAATTTGTTGAATTAGAAGTCAATAACTTTTAGATAATTGATTTGATTTTAGGGATCAGTCACTGCAGTGGTGGATGTAATTTTTGTATTCTGACATACTAAGAAGGCAGTTTCAAATACAACATATACATTTAGTTTTTGGTGTTTAAGCAATCTATTTAAAAGCCAATCTGTATTTTGAATACCGAAGGTAGCAATCTTTATTGTTTATGACCGCTGTTTATGACCCTAATAAATGGTAAATGGCCTGTACAGCGCTTTATTTAGTCCTTGATGACCCCAAAGAATTTCACACTACATTCAGTCATTCATGGACACATTCACACACTGGTGATGGCAAGCTACATTGTTGCCACAGCTGCCGTGAAGCACACTGACAGAAGCAAGGCTGCTGAGCACTGGCGCCACCGGGCCCTCTGACCACCACCAATAGGCAAGGTGGGTGAAGTATCTTGCCCAAGGAAACAACAACTGAGATGGATGGAGCGGCCTAAGTTCTAGCTTGAACCGGCAACCCTGCGGTTACAAGACGAACTCCTCACTACTGAGCCACAGTTGCCCCTAATAAGAAATAAACGTGCGCAGCTTAGAGCCATTATGTTTGGCTTAGCATCAAAGAACAAAGGAAAACCTCCAGTTGGACGGAGTAACTCATGTTACATGATTTAAAACTACTCTCTTTATATCAATCAGAGACCTGTGAAAACACTGTTTATACTCAAACAATTGAAGAATGAAATCTTACAAATGCAGCAAAAAACACTGTGAAATAGACAATCGAAACATACCTTAATTAGTTTATCCTAACCTAATTTATCTCTGCCCAGACACAACCTTACTTGAATGATTCTTAGATCTCCATGGAAGGGGTAATCCGTTTTCTGGGAAATCACAGTTAAAGGAAAGAAACCACCCGTTAGCTGGTCAGTGAGCAGCAGCAGTCAGTCCTTGTGGGTGCATGACTAGCAAGCCACTGTTAGCTCAGAACGTCATCGTCCTCTCAGCTTGGTTCTGTTCAGCTCAGCATTCGTCTTCTCCCACAGACCGGACCCTTTCAAGGGGCAGCCTTCAGCTCAGCTGCGTCAGGTGAGCGGCTCCAGGTGAGCAGCTCTTGCCTTGTGTAGCATACTGCAGCCTGGCTCTTTCTCTCTCTGGTAGAATATGTGATTCAAAGATGCTTTGTGCAGGGTTTTGAACAAGTCAGGACATCTACACATGTAGCCGAGTAAAACAATAACCCAATATCGCTATCACCTTGTTGAAAGAAAAAACTCAGTCCACACCTAAACACATAAGTGCATTGTTAAGCACATTCATAGACGTGCGAAACCTGTTGGGGGCAGTAGTTCCCCCAAATCATATCCACTCAGAATAACTTTCTAACTTCAATGTACAGTAGTAATTGAGCTTGTAAAACAAGCAAGCAAAAAGCGCTTGGACAGTCGATAATACCAGCCCAGCTCTGAGGGCCTCTGTGTTGTTTCTGAGCGTAAACACAGATCACACAAGTGATGTTGGAGGCTTTTCGTTGAGGACAGTGTTGTTGCAAAACCTAAAACCCCAGCTATTTCAGTCCACAAGCAAATGCTTTAAACGGAGAAAACCCAAATCTTCACTTTCGTTGGAGTATTTAGAAAGAATAATGTTTGGTGCCCTAAATCTGCGTTTTCATGTAGATGACAGGCCAAACCGTAGAAAAATATCTTCTCTTTGTAAGATACCCAGCTAGGTGTTGACAAGGCATCAGTCTCAGGACTTTCATCAGCCAGATATAGTTTACTTGATCCAATGAGTTTCTTCCAGAAATTCTCCTCCCTCCCATCGCCAGCGAGGATGGAACCTCAAAGTGTTGATTTCTCTCCCAATGGAGTCCAGCGTACTCACGGGCAAAAGAGACTGAGTACCGACAAGCACCTAGTTTATTCGGGGTTTTGGTGTTCACAACTCCCCCTCTTCTTGTTGTAACTAAGAGTGCATTGTGAGATTAGGTCAAGGTCAAGTTTATTTATATAGCACGTTTCCAACAGTGACACTGCCCAAAGTGCTTCACAAAACAAGAACTGCAAATCAGAGGAACAGACAACACTGATTAGCACTCCTACTGGCTGGAGTTCTGTGTTTTGCTCCAGTAATCACAGCTGTAGTATAACACCACAATGATTTTAAAGCCCAAGCTCTGGTTGTTGAGTGGTGTTGTGGCCATTGTTTGGCATTTTTATTATATACTGACATTATACTTGTTTCACATAGTTAAGATATAATATATATATATGCAAATTAACCCCTAATGTCTACATTTATTTGCAATATAAAAAACTATGACTGTTTTTGTTTTCAGTCAGATGCAAAATAATTAGAGATTGTGGATTTCAATCTAAAACTAACAAATTTAAAATAAATCTAGGTATGATGCGCATTAGAGACATTTAAAGAAAAGATATTCCAGTCTCAGCTTTATACATTATTTTATTATTGCTGCTATTCCTAAAAAATAACAAGCTTCAACATTTTGATGCTGGAGGCTATTGAGACAGCCAAGAAATGCCTTACAGCTCTAGTTATCCACTTAGGACTAGAGTTGCAGTATCAAGGCTAGCTGCCCTCGTTGGTGCTGTTCTCTTAACATATCAATAAAGTTTAAGCATACTGGACATCTCATAAACTGTTTCTTCCAGGAATTAGTAAGACGTTTACGTTGTTTTGCAGGAACTGGAAACTGAACGGAAGGAGTAAAGGGGTATATAAATAGAACAGTAGTACTGTTGACTTGCTGCAAGGCATGTGCAGCAAGTCACATGCCTGGGTTCGAATCCCAGCCTGGGGTCTTTCTGCATGGAGTCTGCATGTTCTCCCTGTGCATGCCTGGTTTCCTCTTACAGTCCAAAAATATGACTGCTAGGTTAATTGGTCTCTCTAAATTGCTCTTAGGAATGAGTGTGTGCATGCATTGTTGTTTGTCCTGTGTGTCAATGTGTGCCCTGCGATGGACTGGCGACCTGTCCAGGGTGTACCCGGTGACTACTGCACCAGCCCCCCACAACCCTGCATAGGGTGGACAGGTACAGATAATGGATAGATGTTATCTGAGAATAATTTGTTGAAAGGCTTACTCCAAGTACAGTTTGATTCTAAATGTCATTGCACAAAAAAACAGTTTTTTTTTCACTTTGTTCCCTGACTGTACCGTAAAATTGGAACCAAGAAAAGTACTGAGCTAGAATTTTTGGGTGTACCGTTACACCCCTAATATAAACACACAAGCAAACCTAATCGGAATGCATATCGTAATTTATGGTCTATGGATGTAGATTCATAGTTTCACCTGGGTGGCAGCTCTACACTTCCGTATAGTTCTGCACTTATTGGACAAACGTGGCTTGCTGTGGTATTGATTCCTCTAACAAACCCTCCAAGTCTCTGCTCCATTTTTTTCTATAAGTAAAATTATATTTCTGCTGTGCATTTAAGATAATGCTGCTTGGTTGAACATGGGTTTAAATGATCACATTTCTTTTTTACTTTACATATGTATTAATAAAACTTGTTTTAATTAAAATTCACATAGTTTTAGTGAAGGTTATGGACCAACAAGGCTTCCTGATTTTATTTGACAAAATTATTGAATTTGCCTAGAAGGCAGGGGGGTAGCAGAATCGCTCAACGGCGGTTTTCCGGCTAAAAGCGCCTGCCAACCTACATTAGCTTCAGTTAGCTCCAGGTAGGCTCAGTTAATCCGTAGCTACATCGGCTCAGAGTTTAAAGGGTGTCAATTATCCGCCCCCACCCTCACACCCCCACTCTCAGCTCCACCTCTATGCACGTTTTTGTATTTTCCAGAAGTGACGAAACGCAATGATATGGCCAAGATGACGGTGGTGGAAATCACCACTGGGCTTCAATTTAGCTATTCAGAAACCTACGGGTGACGTCCCGGAGGCTCCGTCCATCTTATATATAAAGTCTATGTTCAGTACCAGTGGCCATCTGCCACGACTAACTGGGTTTTGAGAAGACAAAGCAGATACACTGATGGACAAGATCAGAAGCATCAACTTAAACAAAGACAAATGTAAGATCAGAAGAACAGAGATGGCTTGTCAGTCACATTCTCTTGTAGAGGGTGTGATGCCAGACCAGCAAAAGGTCAGAGCTATACAGGGAATGCCCGAGCCAGAAGACAAAGCAGGTCTGCGGAAGTTTTTGGGGATGCTCCAATATCTGGCAAAGTTTGTCCCAAACCTCTCTGATGTAAGCGTGACACTCCGGAAACTCCTGGAGGGTGACAGAGCTTGGCATTGGGAGACTGAGAAGCAGAAAAGCTTTGAAGCCCCAGTGCTCAGGTACTTTGATGTGGAAGAGGATAAACTGGCCCTTTTCCACTAACACCTACTCAGCCCGGCTCGACTCGGCCCGGTTCCATGGCTTTTCCACTAGCATAAGTCGGAGTTTACTGGTCATATTTTTAAAACCAACTTTGCTGTGGTGCCAAGAGGCCCAATCAGGGCCAATAGTGCAACAACCGAAGACAGTCGGTGACTGATTGGCTAGAGGGTGGAGTCACTGGTTCCATTACATGACGGACTCCATTAACACCAACCAGACCGCCATTTTTAAAACTCCCTACAGTTACTGGATGTGTGTAGTTTTTGCTGAAGAGCAATGACAAAGTTTTAGGCTTCTCAACGTCACTTTACATGACAGAAATGCTCTAACATCACTTGTGGGACCTGTGTTTACACTCAGAAACAGCATTTATCCCCTAAGAGCTGTGTTGGCATTATCGATTGTTCGAGCACTTTTTGCTTGCTTGGTTTTACAAGCTCAATTACTGCTGTTTGTAGAATTTAGAAAGTAGAAAGTTACTCTCAGTGGGTAGGATTTGGGTGAAATACTGCCCCCTTACAGACATGCCTATGACTTTGCTTAACAATTCAATTCAAATTCAAAATTCAAAAATACTTTATTGATCCCAGAAGGAAATTAAGTGTTGGTATAGCTCATAAAATTAATTCTTTAAGGAGTTGTTGTAGATGATGATAGCTGTGGGCAGGAAGGATTTCCTGTAGCGGTCTGTATTGCAGAGAAACTGAAGAAGCCTCCAACTGAAGACGCTCTGTTGTTGAATGACAGTCAGTCGGAGGCTTCTTCAGTTTCGCTGCAATACAGACCGCTACATTGCACATACGCAGGTGTGGTTGGAGTAAAAAAATAGAAGTTGTGAGAATATTTGTTTTAAAAAAAACAACCTTCTACGTGTGTATGTGGTGTTAGTGGGTGCTAGAAGGAGCTACTCGCAATGAGAAGGTTTTCAAGTTGGTGTCAGAGCTGGTGGCTTCTCATGGCCCCCAGTGAAGCAGTGCCGAGAGAAACTGAAAAAGCTGAAGCTAAAAAAGTAGTTAGAGCTAATGGTTCCCATTTAAGGCAACCGACCGGAAAGCAAAGGGTGGGAAAATGGTCTAGCCAAGCCACTGCTGTGCAGGATTCAATAATGGATGATGGTGAGTTTTTTGTGTGACTTTAACCCTTTAACACCGAACGTGTTGTCGCCGACATATTTGCTTGCGCACTTTGCATTACCATAATTCCGCAACGGTTTGTGCTATCGGAAAAGTTGAAACAGATTTACAAAGAAACCAATTTGGGCTTTCAAGTCTGCATGAAATGTGCCTTCCACGGTTGCACGAAGCCCGCGAATCTGCATCTTTTTCCCCCCTCTCACACACTCGAACAGTGCAGAGTAAGGAGGAAAAAATGAGTGACAGATAGGAGAAACAGATCGGAGCGGAGGACATTATGTCTAAAAAACATCCTTCCCGGACTATAAAACCACCAGAGAGGTACCTGGATGGCCTTGAGGTTGAAGGAGAAGCTGAAGCATCAACGTCTTGTGAAAAAATGTAACGTGACTTATTGAATAATTTCAATTCAATTCAGTTTATTTATATAGCGCCGATTCACAACAGATGTCATCTCAAGGCACTTAACAAGAAGTCATTTCAATACATTTATACAAACATTCCAATCAGTTAAAAAGTTTCCTATTTAAGGAATCCCAGCAGATTGCGTCAGTCATTGGCGTGAGGTTGGGCCCCGTTGATGCAGACTTTCCAACCACAGCAATCCTTCAGCAATCCCTCATACTGAGCAAGCATGTAGTGACGGTGGAGAGGAAAAACTCCCCTTTAACAGGAAGAAACCTCCAACAGAACCAGGCTCAGTAGGAGCGGCCATCTGCCACGACCGTCTGGGGGTTTGAAAAGACAGAGCAGAAACACAGAAGGAACAGAAGATCTAATATAAGAGAACTTTCTATGTTACAGATACTAAAAAGTTGATAAAAGGACACAGTGGATGTTCAGTTACTGGGAGGATCATCCCAGTCGATGCCCCCCGTCCAACAGGGCATTGCAGCCAAGCAGGATACCAGACCAGGTATATCTTCTATGGAGAGAAAAACACTGAGAGAAAACAAAGTTAACAGTCGAAATAACAGAATGTACTGTAATACAACTGGAGAGTCGTAGTAGAAAAGGAAGTAGCAGAGTGAAGAAAAGTGGTAAGTCTGTCCTCCAGCAGTCTAAGCCTATAGCAGCATAACTACAGAGATAGCTCAGGATGACCTAAGCCACTCTAACTATAAGCTTTATCAAAAAGGAAAGTTTTAAGCCTGGCCTTAAAAGTAAACAGAGTGTCTGCCTCACGGACTAAAGCTGGGAGCGGGTTTCACAGGAGAGGAGCCTGATAACTAAAAGATCTTCCTCCCATTCTACTTTTAGAAATCCTAGGAACTACAAGTAAACCTGCAGTCTGAGAGTGAAGGGCTCTGTTAGGAACATAAGGAACAATTAGATCTCTGATGTATGATGGAGCTTGATTATTAAGGGCTTTGTATGTAAGAAGAAGGATCTTAAATTCTATTCTGGATTTAACAGGGAGCCAATGAAGGGAAGCTAAAACAGGAGAAATGTGATCTCTCTTTATAATATTCATCAGAACTCTTGCTGCCGCATTTTGGATCAACTGAAGGCTTTTAATGGCATTTTGTGGACTACCTGATAGTAAAGAATTACAGTGGTCCAGCCTTGAGGTAACAAATGCATGGACTACTTTCTCAGCATCACTCCTGGACAGGATGTTTCTAATTTTAGCAATATTCCGGAAGTGAAAGAAAGAAATCCTGAACAGAATTGGTCCAAGCACAGAACCCTGTGGAACTCCACAAGTAACCCTTGAGAGTGAAGAAGATTTATAATTTAGATTAACAAACTGGAATCTATCAGACAAATATGATTTAAACCAGCCTAGTGCATTTCCTTTGATCCCTGCAACATGTTCAAAGCCTTTCTAGGAGAATATTATGATCGACTGTGTCAAAAGCAGCACTGAGATCTAACAAAACCAGAACAGACACAAGTCCATTATCTGAGGCCATGAGAATATCATTAGTAACCTTCACCAGTGCTGTTTCAGTGCTATGATGAGCTCTAAAACCTGACTGAAACTCTTCAAACAGCTCGTTACTGTTTAGATGCTCACAGACTTGATTAGCAGCAATTTTCTCAAGGACTTTGGATAAGAAAGGAAGGTTAGATATAGGTCTGTAATTCACTAAGTCATCTTGATCAAGGGAAGGTTTCTTGAGTAAAGGTTTAATTACAGCTATTTTAAATTCCTGTGGTACGTATCCGTTTACTAAGGATAGATTCATCATATCCAAAATAGGGCCAGGAACCAAATGGAACACTTCTTTAAATAATTTGGTTGGAATTGGGTCCAACATACAAGTTGAAGGTGTAGATGAGGCTAATATTTTTGATAATTCCGAAAGCTCGACTGAATCAAAACAGCCTAAGCAATACTGAGGTTCTACAGTTCTTTCCGATACTGCCTCATTTACTGAGGAAGAAGTAATCATGTTTGGGATGATGCCAATGATTTTATTTTTAATAGAATTAATTTTATTTATGAAGAATCCCATAAAATCATCACTGCTAAAAGCTGGGGGAATAGTTGGCTCAACAGAGCTATGACTCTGTGTAAGTTTGGCAACTGTACTAAAAAGAAACCTAGGATTGTTTTTTTTCGCCTCTATTAATGATGAAAAATATGCGGTTCTAGCTTGTCGAAGGGTCTTTTTATACAGCAATAGACTGTTATTCCAGGTTAAATAGGAATCCTCTAGGTGTGTAGAGCGCCATTTTCTCTCACACTTCCTAGTATTCTGCTTTAAAGTACGCAACTCTGCGTTGAACCAAGGTGTCAGCCTCCTATGTCTAGCCACTTTCTTTTTTAAGGGGGCTACACTATCTAATGCCAAACGCAATGAGGACATAACGCTGTGAACCAGATCATAAATTTCTGAAGGGTTAGAGATAGAATTGCTGCCATCCACTGTGTTACCTAGAGACACTAAGGAAAGTAAGAATGGAACAGATTCTTTAAAAATTGTTACACCATTGTCTGATAAAGCTCTACTATAATGAAATTTTCTTTCAGATTTAAGATGGTCAGTTAAAGTAAATTCAAAAGTTATTAAGAAGTGGTCAGACAGGACCGGGTTATGTGGGTGGACTGTTATTTCCTCACACTCAATACCGTATGTCAGTACAAGGTCCAAAGTGTGTTTGCCCGGGTGGGTCGATCCCTGTACTTTTTGAGTAAAGCCAATTGAGTCTAAAATAGCATTAAAGGCTGCATTTAGGCTATCACTTTCAGTATCCACATGAATATTAAAATCCCCCACTATAATAACCCTATCAGTATTTAATACTAAATCAGATAAAAAATGTGAGATCTGATCCAAGAATTGAGAGTAAGGGCCTGGTGGACGATACACAACCACAAACAAAAATGGTCTTAATGTTTTGCAACTTGGATGAGGAAAATTAAGGGTTAGATGTTCAAAAGAACTGTAGCTATCAATTGGTCTGGGACTAATTAGTAAATCAGAACGAAAAAGAGTTGCAACTCCTCCTCCTCACTCAGTATTTCTAGGAATGTGAAAATTTAAATGACTGGAAGGAGTCGACTCATTTATACTGACATAATCCTCCTGCTGCAACCAGGTTTCTGTGAGACAAAGGAAATCAATGTGATTATTACAAGTCTTTGAGGAGAGAGATCTTATGTTTAATAAACCACATTTAATAGATTTATTTTTCTGTTCAGTCAAAGTTGTATTTATTTTTATGAGATTTCCATAATTTGTTTTGATCTGAATCTCTGGATGAATGAAGCTTTCTAGTATGCAGAAAATATGTTTTTTTTTAACTTTGTACACACAATTGGATGCATTGATACTCATGTGTTTATTTTATTCTTTTAGAAAAGTGTACCAAGTTTGTACAATGTACATTCATTTGTACTTTTTATGCGTAAATGTGAGCTTTTGGGCACTACTCAGATGTCACTTTTAGAACGGTTTACCACACTGCATAGCTTACCATTTATTTTCTGTATAAAATCAGTTAGGTAGATTACAGGCATGTCTGGAAGACATAAAAGCATGGATGACCCTAAACTTTTTGCTTTTAAATTCTGACAAGACAGAAGTTGCTGTCTTTGGACCAGAAGTTCTTAAACAGAAACTGATTAGTCAATCACTTCATCTGGATGGCATTAAATTGTCCCCCAGTAATAACGTAAAGAACCTCGGCGTTATTTTTGACCAAGACTTGACATTTAAATCCCATATTAAACAGGTTTCTAGGATTTCTTTCTTTCACCTCCGGAATATTGCTAAAATTAGAAACATCCTGTCCAGGAGTGATGCTGAGAAACTAGTCCATGCATTTGTTACCTCAAGGCTGGACTACTGTAATTCTTTACTATCAGGAAGTCCACAAAATGCCATTAAAAGCCTTCAGTTGATCCAAAATGCCACCGTCGCTACATGCTTGCTCAGTATGAGGGATTGCTGAAGGATTGCTGTGGTTGGAAATCTGCCCAACCTCACGCCAATGACTGACGCAATCTGGTGGGATTCCTTAAATAGGAAACTTTTTAACTGATTGGAATGTTTGTATCAATGTATTGAAATGACTTCTTGTTAAGTGCCTTGAGATG
Organism: Valencia hispanica; assembly: GCA_963556495.2. Lineage (NCBI taxonomy): Eukaryota > Metazoa > Chordata > Actinopteri > Cyprinodontiformes > Valenciidae > Valencia > Valencia hispanica. The sequence continues at coordinate 5,641,264 of OY747716.1, read as the reverse complement.
ACATCTGTTGTGAATTGGCGCTATATAAATAAACTGAATTGAATTAAAATAGTGTGGGTTTGAGACCAGCTGAATTATTTATTTTTTTATTTGGTGCGTATGTCTCACCAACAACCTGATGAAGAAGGCTGGTTCTGTTCTTGGCACTGAACCACTGAAGATGATAATGCAAAGAAGAATTCTTCATAAAATCAAAAAGATTATGGGCAACCCTGAGCATCCTCTTCATGAGACTGTCATACAACAACAGAGCGTCTTCAGTCAGATACTTCTTCAGTTTCGCTGCAATACAGACCGCTAAAGGAAATCCTTCCTGCCCACAGCTATTATCATCTACAACAACTCCTTAAAGAATTAATTATATGAGCTATACCAACACTTAATTTCCCTGGGATCAATAAAGTATTTTTGAATTGAATTGAATCAGGGAAGGGGCTGTCTTTCGATGTTTTTGACAGATTGGTCAACAAAGATTACCTGGGGTCTAGGTATTTCATCTACACAGACAAGTTCTATACAAGCCCCCTCCTCTTCCGACACCTGAGGCAGCAGGGATATGGAGCTTGTGGGACATACAGGCAGGGAAGAGTTGGCGTCCCCACAACCCAGGAAAACACTCTCACCAAAAGATCCTCATGAGGAGCACAACAAAAGGTGTCTGTAGCCAGGCCAACTGTGGTGATGGAGTACAACAAGTACATGGTAGGGGTGGACACATCAGACCAAATTATAGGAACTAATTCCGTCCACCGGAAAACCAGGAGGTGGTCCACCACTGTGTTCCAGCATTTAGTTGACATTGCTGTGACAAATGCCTTTGTCATCCACAAGGATCAATGTGCCACCATGCTGGAAAAGCAGAACACCCGCCAAAGTTTCCAGGAAGAGCTTGCAGAACACCTCCTTGGAGTTCCTCTGTGAACTGAGCAACAGAAAAAAAGCGGGTGATAAACATTTACCTGTCCCCAGCAAGAGGACAGGATAAGAGCCAGAGAGCCAGCATGGGGAGATGGCGCTGCAAAGTTTGCTCTCAAATCTAATTTCAATTTTGTGTTTTTCTTCATTTTTTTTTACACTGGTTTCATATATAGTATGTTGAAAAATAATTCCATATATTGAAATTTCCAAGTGTTCTGGAAAAATGAACCAAACCATTTCCTCATGTGACATGTTCTGCCCATTTTATAGTTAAAAAAAGAAAAAAATGCCAGGCGGACATTTTGAGGTGTTAAAGGGTTAAGCATATTTTAAGTTAACTTTCCCTTATGTGGTAAGCATACTGTGAAGACAGAAATAAAAGCTGACGCTATGGTTCCCTCTATGAGAACAACAGGAAAACTAATTAGCATCAATGTTAACTCTATGCTCTGTGGTTTTCACTGTTTCCTCTGCAACTACATGCTGTTCGTGTACTTAAATTATGTTATCCTTTCCTTTTAGTATCTTTTCTGCCATGTGAGGGGGTACTCCTAGCTTTATTTGGACCCTCTGAGCTCCCCAGCCTCTGCCCCCAGAACATCCGCGGCATCAACACCGGCCAGACTGTCGTCACAGCTGAGCACCCCGCAGGCTACAACGCAGCAGCCTGCTGTCCTTGGTGAGAAGTTAAGATCATGTTTCTTGTACATTTTATTCCCTAAATTAACATACTCAGCTGCATATTACTTTTAATTTGACATGCTTCTTTTGTTATGCAGTAAATCTGTTCTTATTCTACAGTCTTTTGTTTTATTTATGTGTAAATATGCATGTCACCTCTTAAATTTACTGTGGGACAGTAGGGGATATTTGTATTTCTATTCTATAACTTACATTCTTAAAGTGAATGCTTTTAGATATACTCTGAGTATAATTGTCAAAAGTACTTTCAAAGTACAATCAGCACACTAGAGTTTGATCAGAGTAATAAGAGAGAGAGAGAGAGAGAGAGAGAGAGAGAGAGAGAGAGAGAGAGAGAGAGAGAGAGAACTATATAGTCCAAAAACAACAAAAAACCAAAGTCCTGAGGCCTGTGACGAAGGAGCAGGAACCTGGGAGGCTGACAGCGGAGAACCTTGTGACTTGGAAGCTGGCGGCGGAAAAGCTTGTGTCTAGGGTGCCGGTGGCGGAGAACCTTGTGTCTAGGAGGCTGGCGGCGGAAAACCTTGTGTCTAGGGGGCCGGCGGCGGAGAACCTTGTGTCTACGGGGCCGGCGGCGGAGAATCTTGTGTCGTGGGGGGCGGCATTGCAGAGCCTTGTGTCTTGGGGGCTGGCATTGCAGAACCTTGTGTGTTGGGGGCGGGAGGAAGACGTTGGGAACCCTCGGGAGGAAGGCGCTGGGGATCCAGTCTGCAGAGTCAGGGGCCGAGGCGTGTCCCTCTGGACACCCTTGGCGGAGTCAGGGGTCCGAGGCGTGTCCTTCTGGACACCCCTTGTGGATAAAGGAGTCAGGGGCCTGTCCTTCTGGAAACCCTCGATGGAGACAGGACTCAGGGGAACACCCTTGCAGGCTGAGAGGAAGCTTGAGGCCGGGTTGGACCAAGCTGGGGCTGGTTGGGATGACTGGAAACAAGCTGACGTTGACTGTGGACGCCTCTTACGACATGGCTTGGATGTCTGAGAGGATGTTGATATCTGTGGGGAAGATGAGTTGCCAAGACTTGATTTATATGGAGAGTCAAAGAGATAGTGTGGGACACGGATTGACGAAGGAACATATGAAGTTGAGGTGGACGGTGGAGTTATTTTAGACAGATCGGAGATGGCCTGGTGTCTGTGAAACTCAGCCCCAGCTTCTACAAATAAGGTAGCCACCTCAGCAGGTGGGAAATGCTGAGTTCAGCAACCCTCAGCCTGGTCCGTGGGTCGGGTGACTCAGCCATGATGTCATAAAAAAGTTTAACTGTTATATGTAATCGGTTCCAGTCTGAGTCGGAGAGAACTTCTGCTGGGTCCAACTGGCTGGTCCGTTCTGTCATGTTTTGGTGTGGAAGAGGACCCAAATGCAGAGAAATTACGAACTTAGATTTTAATTAAAAAAGGAACAAAAACACTTACAAAAACCTCAGGGGATTTACGGAAAACAAGGAGACCAGGAAAAGCAGAAAACAGGCAGGGAAGATTGACGACGGACCAGCAAGTAGTGACTGACAAGTAGTGGCTGAATGAGAGCTGAATATTTACTGAGGAGGGATTGAGGAAGTGACAGAGAAGACCAAGGACCAATTAGTGAAAGCAGATGCAGGTGAGGGCAATGAGTGGAACTGGGTCAAGAGCAGAGTGGCAAGGAGACAACAGGAAAGGGAAGAATGGCAAGGGAGACAGAAAACTCTCAAGTAAGAAACTAGAAACTAACTAAAGAGAATATGTCTAAGGAGGAATCTAAGGGGAACTTAAGGAAACACTGGAGAACAGAAGGAAGAAATAAATTAGGAAACTATCTAAAGAGAAATAAACTAGGGAAATATGAATAGGAAGGCGGACACAAACAAACATCTAAGAGCATGAACGGAAAATGAAAACAAGGAAGTGCCATAAAATAAATATCAAAGAATACATTAAAATTATAATTAAACCGAATAAGGAAAATAACTAACTTCAAACACAAAAACTAAGAACTATGACAATACCAACCCACCAGACCACTCAGGTCCTCAAATTCCAGTCTACTCAACATCCCTAGAATCAGAACCAAACACGGAAAAGCAGCTTTCAGTTTCTATGCTCCTCTAATCTGGAAAAAACTTCCAGAAAACTGCAAAGCTGCTGAAACACTAAGTTCTTTTAAATCACAACTAAAAACGTATTTGTTTAGAGCTGCCTTTGAGTAATGCTTTGACGTGTTAAATGTTTTATGTATGCTTTTTGCTTTATTGCTGTTTTTACATTATATGCTTTGTAATGCTTTGATGTATCTGTGTGTGCTTCTTGGTTTATTGCTGTTTTTACTTTAAATGCTTTGTCTGTGTTTTACTGCTATTTTTATTTTACCCCTTAATCATGTAAAGCACCTTGAATTACCTTGTTGTTGAAAGTGTGCTATACAATAAAATTGCCTTGCCTTACCTAATGAACACATGTTTTTGCATATGTTTATACACAAGATTGTAGCCAGGGCTAATTTCCATATCTAGTCCCTTCGCTGGGAATACCAGCAACATTTCTTTTCTTTCAATTTTTTTTAAGGTGTCCTGTTTGGCAGTGTGGAGCTCAGAATTGGTGTCTGAGTACCAAGTAGAAGCTCAACAGATTTACTTTCACAAGCGGAGCAGTACAGCTTTTGCTATAGTCCTCCACTTGATATATGTATGAAAAATCTTTATTATGAATTGCTGGGGGTTTTATTTCCTGATGTTATGGACACGGAGACAGAAAATTAAGGGGAAGAAAGAAAGAAGATGAAGAAGAGAGGTAGAAAACAAAATGTCATGAGAGAGGGTGAGTTGAAAATACAAGAGAGGAAGGGGAACAAAGAAAACACAGGAAGACATTGAAGTCTGCCTCCATACCCACAGGACGGCAGAGAGAGGGGGAAAAACAAAACAAAACACGAAAAAGGAACATCGACAAAACAAAACAAACATTGTGAACTAAGAACTACACAACCAAGTAACACAAGAATGGATATAAATACAACAACAATGTCCCAGAAAAACTCATGGTACCGAATAATCAAGATCTAGTAATGATAACCTTAGCCCAAGAATATATCTTTAAACACCAGAGACCCCACATCTATGTGTGTGTGTTAGCATGCTGGTGCATATAAGGTTTCTCCATAAGAGTGTTCGATAGCTGGTGTGAGCAGGCATCAATCCGTCTCCCAGGAATCGATGCAGACATGAAGGAGATCGGAGCAAGGACGTCCAAAGGATCCCCAGATCCCCAGGCGGACCCGGGCGGGGCCGACCGCATCCCCCAAGAGTGGAGCAAAGGAGAACCCCAGGGGAACATCCAGCGGCTACCATGCAGGGCCCGGGGGCAGCAGTGACGAGCCCACGGGCCCCGCCGGCAACCGGCCACGCCAGGGCGGGCCAGTCCATGGACCGGGAGAGCCGGGGGCCAAGGGGCGCCCCACCCCCCAGCAGGGACCCGACAAGGGACCAGCAACATTTCTAATAAGACCTAACACCCTTAGTGTTAGTTCTTATTAGAAATGTTGGGGGGGCTGGTGCCTATCTCCAGCTGTCACTGGGTGAGAGGCGAGGTACACCCTGGACAGGTCACCAGTCCATCGCAGCAAGATAAAACAATATATTAAAAAAAACATAAAAATAAAGAAATTGTCAAAAAGCACATTCTTATTATTTAGACACCAATAGGCACATTCATACCTGCAATAAGAAGTAAAAATCTATCAAAATATTTTCATGATGCAAGTAATACTTGTACAAGTTAAGTTCAAATAATTGTATCCTACATTTAAGATAAGACATACTTTAATAATCCCTGCGGGGAAATTCAGTTTCAAGTGCAACCAATCCAAGATCATACAAACACTTACAAACATTAACACAAGACAGGATTTGGAAGACCGCGGTAGCAGCCGGCTTTTACCAGCGACCCTTTAACAGATAGAAAATGATTCACAATAGGTAGGGGATGAGCGCAGGGGAGAACAAAAAGGTATCTCTGCCCAACCCCCTACAGGGAGCCGTGCCGAGGGGTTAAAAAACCATTGCAAAAACATAGAAGCACATGTATCGGTCACAACATATGAGAACACATATGGGACGGGGGCGGGAAGGTTAGGGAGCCCACTGCACAGAGGGACCGGTCGCAGCCCGACAGCACGCCCTCCATTCCGCTGTCTGATGAGTGGGCAGGAGACTCTGAGGTTAACAGTGAGGACATTGAACTCCATGGTCGTGTGTTTCTGTAGTTGTGGCGTGTGTGTCCTTGCGCATGTGTATGTGTGTGCATCAGTAAGTAAGTGAGTCCGTGAACTCTCCCTCAGTTCGAGCAGAGCTCGCAGACTCATGTAGACACGGGGGATTATGTGGGAATAGGAGCATACATCAACATTCTTCTCTTCACAGGGGGAGTTTTGTGATGTCTAGCCTTCCAAGGCAACACCGGGTCCCAATTCAGATAACAGATAACACACCGTATCCTGTTTGCCAGTCATAGCATCCAGTTTACGGTTTTGCTCATTCAGCGCATTAGTCTGAGTGTTTACAGCACGGCATAATCCTTCCTGAAGCTGCAAAAGCTTGCCAATTGCTTCCCACCGCTTCTTCTCTTTGCGATACATCAGGAATCCACCCAAGCCAAACAGCAGAAACCCGAATATCATGAATCTGATTATGTAGATATCTTCCACTTCCTCCAATGACATCATCAACAGACATATGATCTTCCACTTACTCCAGGAATCCATCATATATCCTGACGCATATGTACTGGCAGGCCAGGCAGGTTACCCCTTACCCATTTTTTGGGTGGAAAAAATTTTATCAATTGGATTCAGAGACCAGCTGATCAGATCCATAGTTGCTTGTCCAGGAGAATGCGGAAAGAGGCTCCAGAAAGGACAAGAGACAAAGAGCAGGCAGGAATGGAAAACACGAGGTAGGAGATCTGTCCTCGTCGAGAGCCGGAAGAATATATGTGTATGTGTATATGTACACAGTTAACCACATATGAGCCACCTACCACATCTGTTATTTGTTTACACTTATTACGCTCACTCACACTCACTTTCACTCCCAGCCCAAATATTTCTTTTGTTTTGGAGTTTTTTATTCCTATCATGATCCTATCTATATATATCGGAGTTACAGTGTAAAGGTTAAGAACAGTAGCATTTGTATTCATGGATTGCATTTTATACGTTTCCACACCACAACAACTTACTAAATTCCTAACACAGTCCGCAAAGTAAGTATCATTAATAACTACATCATTTACCTTTATTTCTGTAATGGTCCGATTCCCTGAGACAGTTCCTGTTAGTTTCCTTATATTGTTCCAGATGGCCTTGGTGTTTCCCTTCGCATTGATTATTGTATTTATCAAATATTTAGCTTTGGCATTTCTAATTTCTTTAGTTACTTTATTTCTAAGTGAAGTAAACATTTGTCTATCAGATTTAGTTTCAGATTTTATTGCAATCTTGAGTAAATGGTCGCGTTGTTTCATCAAGGACCGAATATCGTTATTTAAAGGAGCATGGGGCAGAATGAAGAAACAAAACTCACGAGCGACGCGGCCGGCGCTGCAAGTAACTGCAGCCAGCCGCACGGGAGCGCGCACAAACGCTTCACAAAAAAAACATACCTCTTCACAGTGACATACTTCTTTTTCTTAGTGCCACTTTTTAGTGGGCTGTGATTCGTCCTTGCTCATTTCCCAGTTGCAGAAGAATCCATTCTCACAATTGAATCAATAGAGGTCTGCGACCATTTTTCTTCCTCCTTTAATGCTGTCGAGAACACGCAAGCAGTGTCTATTGACGTCACACTAAGACAGCGCAGGAAATTAGGGCCCTGAACTGCAGCACATTTTGCAGCACACAGCCAGTTTAAGAAAATGGAACGATATGTGGGTGGGCTCATTATTTTTGGTTTATAACGCTTCATCACCCAACAGGATTAAAAAACTGGACATGCAAGTTTATTTTATTGACAAATCCTGCCCCATGCCCCATGTTCATTTAACCAAGGTAAAAAAATAAATAAGTGGTCTTATTTTAATTGTATTATTATATTCTCTTCTATATCCATTTACTGGTTTATATCAACACTTGCCCTACCACATGGCTCCAGTTTCTGTCTTCTAGTAATGCCTGACTGAGGACTTTCACCCTAATGATTCAGACAGGTATAATCTTCCATCCATCCATCTATTCATCCATTATCTGTACCCATCCATCCTATCTCCAGCAGTCACGGGGCGACAGGCGGGGTACACCGTGGACAGGTCACCAGTCCATCCCAGAGGTATAAACATTTAAAGTATTAATTTAATAAAATTAGAAAATCTTAATTCTTTTTATGCTAAAATAAAGCCAAACGAAAGAAGGAACTGAAAATTCCTGAAGAGAGACAGTGTTTAGAATGTGTTACCACAGCTCTGAATCATCCATCACTCTGTCTGACAAGTTTCGAATGTCAGACAGGCCAATTCTTTAGAGCAGCACTAACTAGATAGCGACATAGAACAGATATGGTATTGAACGGGGAACTGAAAGTTCTCCAGTGGTGCTTTTGTTCATTACAGTCCACCTGATAAATGGTTCATGGAATTACATTGCTTCAGCAAACAGTTTGCAACTGCTAGTGTCTTTGAATGGCAAGTTTTCCCTTATACTCTGGTCACAGAACTATCTCAGTCTTAATTTTCCTACCTCACTGACAAAGTCTGGAAGAAGGTGCCGTTTTTTAAAAGAGTCACATTCTTTTACATCATATCGATAAGCATTGCTTACCTGCAGAACACATCTTCAGAATGTACCATGGAAAGAAGGCAAGCAGTTTGAGACACTGTGTTCTGCTGAAAAACGTTTGGTGTTGCCATCTATGTAGATGTTACTTTGTCCTACAACCTAACGTCGTTGTGGTAGACTATGTACACCCTTTCATGGAAACAATATTACTGGACTACTTTGGTCTCGTTCAGCAGCATAATGCACCCAGGATGAAGACAAGTTCAGATTATTTGCTAATGCAAAAAAGAATGGGGACCTATGGCGTCATATAACTGCCAATAACATTGAGAGGGGAAAAAATTAATAGAGAGCGCTAAAACAGAAACCGGGGGGTAAAAGTGATGTTGTGGGGAGCAAACTTACTATCGCGTGCCAATATAGGTAGAGGGAGAACAAATAAAATATGTTTTAGCTCCCTTTATTGTCAATTATGCCCTTTTGCTCTTTCTGCTCGCTTTCTGTTTGAGCCCTCAATGTTTTTCTGGGCCGGTGACACTTCATAAGTTTAAAGCCGCGTTCACACCGGTCAGCGCGTCCAGGCAGCAGGGCAGCTAGATTACATGCAAGTCTATGGTATCTACGCATCTAGTGGGCGTCAAACTGCCAAGCAGCAAGTCGCGGTCTGCTGCTCAAGTTGGGAAAATTGAACTTTCGGGCAGCAGACGCGCGGCGTCAACCAATCAGAGCGACTCGTTGTACTGACGTAGTAACTCCTTTCATGGGGGAATCGGCAAATTTTTTATTCAAGATGGAGGACAAACTAATCGTCGCTGTATGTAATGTCCGTGAACTGTATGACCCGTCTTCGTCTTTTTACAAAGACAGGAAGAGATCGGATCTGATTTGGAGGAAGATATCGGAGGATATTGGAGTGCCAGGTAAGCAGTTAAACATAGAAAAAAATATTTTTTCTTTTAACTTTCTTGTTATGTTAGCTAACGCTACGCTAGCTAACGCACACTTCACACACTTCTCCACAACTTCGGGGTTGACTTCCAGTCTGCGGTGAAACATTCTCCACTGTGCAGACCAGATCCCGAATGCATCTTCCACCACCAGCCGGGCCCGGGAGAGCCGGTACTTGAAGACGCGCTGCTGATCCGACAAGATCTGCCATGTTGTAAACAACTAGCACAGATAAATCCACGCCCGCACGCTGACGTAATGACGTGACGCGCTGATGCCCCGACGCGCCGACGCAGACCACAAGTGTGCAAGCAGCTGGGTTTTAATTTTAAAGCGTCGACTTTCGTCCGTTTGAGCGATTTGACGCCTGGACGCGCTGACCGGTGTGAACCCGGCTAAAGACTTGACAAGTCATTCATCGATCGTGGCCGCACAATTTCTGGGTACACCACCTACTTTTACCACTAGGTGTCACCGCCTGCATAGCTACTTCTGCATGTCACAGACATGATGGAAAGTCTAGAAAACGTAAGTTGAAAGTAGTTATGCTATTTCAAAAGGGGGGTGTTAAAAATTCACAAATGCAGCATTTATTTACAGGGATTTCTAGGTGCCAATGAATGCGATAGTAAGTTTGCTTGCCAAAACATCACTGTTACCCCCCGGTTTCTGGTTTAGCGCTTTCTATTTATTTTTTTCCTCTCTCAATGTTAATGGCAGTCATATGACGCCATAGGGACCAGACCGAAGCAGATTGGACAGTTGTTTACATAGAGATTTCAGGTAGGATTCAATAAAAAATGCAAATGATCAAGTAGAGGCTTTGTAATTAAGAAATCATGAGTAATTACATTTTAACACAATAAACAAAGCTCTTCAATTCCAATTTGTTTTGGTAATAACTGAATCAATCAACAAATAAGACAAATAATTTGGATTATTATTATTTACAGCAGTTTCTATGAGTGGAAACTGAAATATTTCCATGCTGTGTTTCATCCAACCATACCAGTTTTTCTCTAACTTTTTTTTATCATTCCCCACTTTGGACAAAGGAGCATACACAAGCCCCCCATGCTTTTACCGCCCCAATAGAATGGTGACCACGCCTGATTTTTAAAGTGTTTTATTTATTTAAATAGCCGAGTTAGTCTACAAGTTTTTAAGGGTATAAATTAATTGGAAAAAGGGGTTGCGCACTGTTATAAAACCGGCTCAGAAATATATGCTGTCAGTAGTTGCTACATGTAGAACTTCAGCTCACAGTGTGAGAAAATAAAAGTTGTAGTTTTATCAAATTTACAAAGCTTTCAAAAGTACAAAATAAAAATAATAAAATAAAAAAAGAGCAAGATACTCATCCCTGTATTTCCTCCGTGGTTGACCGTGTGACGTCTCTGACTCTGAAACATTCCCTGATCTTTTTAGATATTTGTACATTTTGTTGATGGAATCTCTGATAATGCGGCTACTTCAGCTCGTTTTTTTCTGCTGCGATATATTCCAACGTCAAACTCCCAGCCCGATGTTCCAGGTCCCGGTTCTGTTTACAATGATGATCACAATTGCTAATTTATTTGAGTGTGTTTAATTTTGTGAGAGGGGGGAGCTGGTTGATTTAATTTACAGTGCACTGAAACATTCACAACGACAGAATCTAGGGGGGGGAAACTATTTAAATCCCATTGATGTCACACCCCACCTGCAATACCTCTGCACCCCACTAGTGGGGCTCGCCCCATTGTTTGAGAAACACTGAACCATACAGATCCAGATGTTCTATCCCTAGTAAATATTCAACTTTATACTTCATATGTTTCAAAATTATGCAACTATGTTGGAAAAGAATTTCAGTACATCTAAATTCAGAAATGTTAAACCTCTCTCTGGCCGTTTCTCAATATGAGTACTTGTCTGGAAAATGGCACAAGCAGCCTACTGTTCCAATCCTATATACTCATCGAGGCAAGGAGCGCTCAAAGTGCCCGGATGTGTTCTTGCTCCGCCCATTGTATCAAGAACGCATGGTGCATTATTCTGCAAACTTGAGCCAGCAAGGTATCCCACAATGCATTGCACCACCAGCAGCAGTAAATTGAGAAGATGAGTGCTGAAATGTATCACTTTTAAACTAATTAAATTCAGTTTATTTATATAGCGCCGATTCACAACAGATGTCATCTCAAGGCACTTAACAAAAAGTCATTTCAATACATTTATACAAACATTCAAATCAGTTAAAAAGTTTCCTATTTAAGGAATCCCAGCAGATTGTGTCAGTCATTGAGGTTGGGCCCCGTTGATGCAGACTTTCCAACCACAGCAATCCTTCAGCAATCCCTCAAACTGAGCAAGCATGTAGCGACGGTGGAGAGGAAAAACTCCCCTTTACAGGAAGAAACCTCCAACAGAACCAGGCTCAGTAGGAGCGGCCATCTGCCACGACCGTCTGGGGGTTTGAGAAGACAGAGCAGAGACTCAGAAGGAACAGAAGATCTGATATAAGAGCACTTTCTGTGTTACAGAAACCACTATTAACTTGTCACAAAAAGCAGTTTTGGGTAAGAAAATAGACCTCAAAACTTTATTTATACAGACAGTTTTATAAACTGTGTCACCACAGTTATAAAATACCAATTACTTGTATTTGCTTCCTGGCCGTTTTTGGCATATAATTTTATACTAAGAAAAATGTTTTAACACAGTACCGCTCAATGATCAAACTTTTACTTCTCCCTGTAAATAAAAAATTACACACAAAGATTGGCTTTGTAGAGTATTTGTCTTTATTTCATGTAGACAGCTCTGCAGGAGTAGGGACCACAGTTACAGGTTTTGATGCCGCTTCCCAAAAGCTACCAGTGATCCATTAATGCTTCACTAACAAGCCTGAAAAACTGATATGAGGTGGTAAACCACCATTTACTTAGTAGAGCTTTTTATAATCCATAAAGAAAATTTTTGCCAATTATTTTAAATGTTTTCTACTTTGTATTGACACTTGTTCCTAACTGTGGGATGTCTTGATCACATTTTGGTGCCCCCCGAGTCCGAGTCATCTGATTTTAAATATCTGCTGATACCGAGTCCCGATTCGATCCTTCCACAATGCATTAAAATTATCAAAAGAGAAAGGACAACACATCCAAGTTGTACTTTTAAGATTTTTTTTAAGTATCTACATGATGCTCTACCATGTGAGATTAGCTAAAGTGTTGTGCATGCAAGGTCACACGATGCAAAAAAACTTGAGTCGACCCATTGTGCAGTAAAGCTTAGCAGTGACATCGGACAAACAGACAAACTGCATAAGTCCATGTGGTAACGCCAAAGCAGACACCTTTGATACAAGAACTAACAGGTGGTCACATAGCTTGTTGTGAATGCCTGGCAGAGCTGTGTCTGTAAGGTGGTGATGAGAAGGCATCTCCTACCGTGGCTTCAGGTGCTCCGGGAGAATGCGAAATCAGACGTCTGCGACCATAAATAGTGGCTCGTCATCCAGTATGATCAGTCCGGTTGTCTTGGTTATGACCTTTTTGACCTTTTCGTTGTCCTTAGGCAATTTCTCCTTGTTTATTTAACTCATCTTTTGGTGTCGGCTGGCTCAGTGTTTTTATCAGGGTGCCATATAAGATTTGTTAGAGAAATGTTGATTTTACTTTGATATTCAACAATAAAAAAACATTACTATTGGCATCTGTGGTATTTTTTTCAGTGTAGCACCCCATGTCAGGTGTATATTAGTTAAAAAGAATAATGATAATAAAAATAAATTAAAAATAACCCTCTGTAACATGTTTTTAGGTGTATTTGTCATTTCTTATATTTTTGCTTTAGCCTGATCTGGTTAATGAGTTGAGAAAAAAACAGATGCAAGACAGAAAAAGGGAGGAATAGCGGGGTTTCACGGAAGATTCTTGTTGTGATCTTGAGCTGTTAGTAACTGATTTTAATGCTAGTATTTTTATGTTACATTGTGTTAAGTAGTATTTGCTTTAAGATATAGATAAAAGAGATTGTCGCGTGGTCATGCGTAAGTTTAATGGCGTCTGTAAACTCCCGTTAGGAAGTAGGCGCAGATGCTGTTCTGTTCTGTTTCGCTGTGCTTTGAGTAGAAACATTAAGTACAGATGCTCAGGGTTCCTGCACCAAGTTCTTGAGTAAGTAAAATACTACTGTATTAGAAGTTGTGTTGTTTAGGTATTTGTAATTTGTGTTTGTGAGCTAATTTGGGATTTGTGTAATATCTAAACAGTGGGCTTAGATGGTCTGCTACTCAAGCTGTCGGCAGAGGACTGGAGGATTCCTGGAACGTTGTTCAAGTACAAAAGAAAAAGGTAGCCTTCCATCAGATCATCTATTGTAACTATGGGTTTCCAAGGCAACTGTGAGTACTCATAGAACAAGCAACATGTATGAGTTCCAACCAGCGCGCCAACGAAGTGGTGCCACAAATCTAAAGGTTAAAGAACTAAAACAAAAAAAATCCCGGGTATTCCATTCCAATAATAAGTGGGGTGATTCATTTTTGTTTTGATTATTTATTTGTTTTGTTTTGACAATAAATACTGTCATGCTTATGGGCTTATGGTTTAAAGGAGCTGTATGTAAGAAATGTATTTCAATTAATCATAAAATGGCCCTGATATGTCACTAGACATTAAGAAATCATGTTCATTTCAAATACTTATATCACTGACAACAGTAGTACGGCCAGGATGTTGTCCTTTAAAAAGTAACTAAACCCCAAAACAACTTTTTTTGCCTACAAACTGTATAAACTGGTCTTTACCAATGCAATCTTTCAGTTTCTAGGGATTTTTTTACATTTTCGGTAAACCTATTAAATTCTACACTTTTTGGTCTAAAAAAGTCTTAGTGCTGCCCCCTTAGGGTTGAACGGTGGCTACTGCAATTTAATTTTGTGATTGGTGGAGAGCGGTATCTCTTTACGTCACAGGCATTGACTGTGTCACAGCAGCCATGGTCTCAGAGACACGCCCCGTGGGTTTGGGGATAAAACATAAGACATACCGGCCCGTGGCGAGTTTGGAGTTGGATTGCGTTTTTCAGGTTACCATTATTATCACATTAGCACTTGGTTAGCATAGCTAACATACTGTTTTGAACATAAGCCTATGATTACCACTCAGAGACCGGACCCATCCTGTCTCTCTCTCCCTCAGCAGCAGCGCAGGCCTCGGGCAGTGCCGACTCAGCGCCCTGAGCCAGCGGCTCGAATTTATACGGCTCGGGGCCGCTTCGCTCCATAAAGCCTCCCTCTACCTCCGGTGATGACGATGAGTGGTGATGCTAACATAGGCTAACGTTCAAAACAGATGAACGTCGATCAGATCGATCAGCCGCAAAACTGCCAGCGTCGCTTTTGGTCACTGTCCATGTTTCAGTGTCAGATTAAGCGAGCTGTTACTGTCCTCCTGAACACACCCCCACGTTCCCCCCTCCGCTCATCCATAGTTGGCCATACCCCTCCGTTCTTCCTGACACCGCCCACTTTGTAGAATTTTTCAAATGTTGTCTGGGGGCGGGGTTATGATTTTTCATGGGGTTCAGTTACACTTTAAAAAGTGAAGTTGCAGCCTTAAACTGATGTTGATGATGTCATCTTGTGTTTTGGCCTGAAGCTCCACCCTCCACCTATCTACCAATCACGAAGTCAGTAGTGTTTCGGCATCGGGGTTGTCAGCTCTGCTGTAGTTACCACAGCTGCAGCTACTAAAGTGTTTATGTGATAAAAAATATCTAACGTTACTACACCTAAAAGACCTCGTTATCATTCAGAAATACGTCGTGACAAAGTCCAAAATAAAAAAAAGGATTTGTATAGGAGATGCCTTTCCAAGATGGAGATGGCTAAAAACAGAGACGAATTTGAAGATGGCCAGGTACGGTGGCCAGGAAGTGCAAAACAAAATTACATTAACCTGAAACACTTTTACATTTTACTGAAACACATTTACAAGTTTACCAAAGCACTTTTACACATTTAAAAAAACACTTTTACAAATTTACCGAAACACTTTTACAAAAACATGACCCGGAAGTGATACTGCGGGGAACGGGACACTGTATGAGTGGCCTTCGTTGAAATACTTTACGAGGCAGTCCATAAAACCGACCGCTTCTCCCTCTGCATCAGCGAGAAAGTCCAAACTATGTCCAACAATCACCACAAAATGTCCCTAATACTTGAAAATAGATTCCCCAAAACGGGCAAAACATCTCTGCAGATTGAGCTGCTGGCAGGATCGATTCCATTACTGTTACCACTTTGGTCTTGTCCCGACCCTAACCTCATCCCTGCAGTATCACTTCCGGGTCATGTCATGTCAAGTGTTTCGGTAAACTTGTAAATGTGTTTCGGTAAAATGTAAAAGTGTTTCAGGTTAATGTAATTTTGTTTCGGTAAAATGTAAAAGTGTTTCAGGTTAATGTAATTGTGTTTTGCACTTCCTGGCCACCGTAGGTGGGGGATACACCGCTCTACGGTAATTTGAAAGTAATTGCAGTACCGGTTTTGGCCACAATCTTACATACAGCTCCTTTAAAGGGGGGGTGGCACGTTTTTCTTAGGCAGACAAAACAATTCTATGGTACAGTAAAGCCATAATATTACCGTAAATCAATCCGTAAGTTCAGTCAATACATTAAACTACCTTTTTGAAATTTGCACTCACAACATGTCCGAACAAAGTGCCTTGAAATTAGCTGCATGTCTCTCAAAGACCCTCGGACACTCCCCCTTCGGCACGCCGTCTTCAACGTCATCACAACATTCTCCACATAGGCACGAAGCATTACTGTACCTCTGAAACTGTACCTCATAGCACCTACAATGGCAAAATGAAAATGTAACATGTTTTATTCCCAATCCCTCCTACACAAGAAACAGGGAGTGTACATGATATGCGACGCAGTCAGATCTAAGATAATGAAAGGGAGAGTCACAATTGGTAAAAGGTGCGGTGAAGTTGCGTTAATTGTATAAAATTGCAAGACGTGCAGAATTCGTGGGGATTGACTGAATTTCCTTTAGTAATTACAATCTCAACATCCCGAATTCCTGGAGGGACTGAATAATAAACACGAGCTACAGTGCACAGATTTAACTCTGAATTAGCCTAAGCTATGTTGTTCTAACAAGCTGAATCAGAGCATTTCCACTTACCGGTGTTGGCTCTGAAGAAATACTCGAGAGTGGGGATTGCATCGTTCTTCAATGTCAAACTTGCTTACTAACCCACTGTCAAATAAACTTTTGTTCTGGATGCAATCTTCTGTGAAATGGCCGATACAAACGAAGCAAATCTTCTTGGGAGGAGGGTTTCCAAAAATGAATTCCAACCATTTTTGACAAACAGCCTAATTTGTTGGAAGACAAAAAGAGGGCAGTCATCCTGGTATCCAAACATAAATTTTCTCCAAGAAGGCATTGTGCAATTTGGAAAAGTAAATAGCTATATAGTAGTAATATCCACAGGTTAGCTGATTGCTGTTGATTTGCTGCTTTTCTGCTTGGGGAGGGGGGGAGGGAGGGCTTTGGAGAGACGTGGGCTGTAATCAAAATGCTAGGTGGGGAGGGTGTACCTCGGAGGAATCAGGCGTTCAGCGCTCAAAATGGCGGCCGTGAGAATACATACATTACCTACATCAGCATAATCTGTACTGTTTGAATTTACACCAATTGTTTGAAATTAGACATATTGTGATTGCATATTAGAACTTAAGATACATAAAAACATAAAAATGGAGTTGGAAATAAGTTTATTTTTTCACTGTGAAACCCACAAAGATATAATGAATGGTTTTACAACTTAGAATGACAGTATATACTCAACTTTTTTAAACCTATGTACAAATATAGCAAACAACACATCTATATACAATTATTAGCAGGAAAATGAAGTTAACTCCTCATTCATTTGTGTAGAACTATTTACAAAGCATCAAGTGTAAAGAATATACCAAAAATATATAATTGCACCAAGTAATTATAATGCTGGAAATTCCTTATCAAGATTTGTACAATTATTTACCAAGGCTCTGTCATAGTCTGCCCTGTTTCTATCATGTTTCCCTCTGCTCACCACCCTCCCCTGCCTGCTAATTAGCTCATTGTTTCCACCTGGGCTGCTGCCTACTTAAGCTCCTGCTCTGCAGCCCCTCAGTGTGAGATTGTCTGTTGCCACTAACTGTCACAGCGGTTAAGCTGGTCGGTCGGTCGGTCGGTCGGTCGGTCGGTCGGTGTGTGTGTGTGTGTGTGTGTGTGTGTGTGTGTGTGTGTGTGTGTGTGTGTGCGTGCGTGCGTGCGTGCGTGCGTGCGTGCGTGCGTGCGTGCGTGCGTGCGTGCGTGGGTGCGTGCGTGTGTGTGTGTGTGGCCCTGCCCTTTGTCTACTGACCACTGCGTCTGCCTGATAACTGAGTTTGTTGTAGTGCACCGACCCCGGCCCTGTTTCTAGACTCTGATTTCAGCCTCCCAGACTCTAGACCTTGTCGTACTACTGCCTTTCATGGTTGTTGACCTGGACTGGATCATAAATTATTGGATCACATACCTATGGAGCCCTGCTCCTTTTGGCACCACCTTCCTGCTGTTTTGTAACTTTTTCCTGTGGAGATCAGTTCTGTGCCCCAGGTTATTTTCTCTGTTATTTGGTGGATAATTCCCCAGTGACTGGACACCTTTCTCCCTTGATTTCAGAAATTCCAGTATAATCTTCACAGACTACCACTGAGAAGCTGCCTTGTTATGGTTTGTTCTTCCACTTGCAACCTGGTTCCTGATTCTACTGCCTTTCACTCAACAGTCTGTCTCCTTTGCAGTACATGGCCTGGGCTTGCTTGACCAGAAGTGGTTTGCCTCCTGGGTTCACATTTTCAATATTTTTTATAATAAAACTTCTTATTAGACCCTTCTGGTTTGTGGCTTCGTTTTGGGTCCAAACCATATCAAGATGTTTTCGGTAAGATCTCGCCATCATGGACCCAAAACCCAACCAGAATTGGTGTCAGACAGTAGAGTCTTCTATTTCTAAGCAGCAGGTTCTTAAAGGGTTATCTTACTTAACCACAGTTACAGCAACAAGTTTGTCCGATGGCACAGCCCCCCCCGCCGCATTCCCTCAAGTTTCTGCAACAGTTAATCCAGGAACTGAACCTGAAATACCTCCTCCTGAACGTTTTTACGACCGCTGTGTTTAATAAAAGGTTCTGTGTGGAAAAGAGGACAGGTGTGTAAAGTTGTCCCTGGGGTGACGTTTAAACTTACTGGAGTGTTTGAGTTCATCCAATCAAAGGACTGTTATGTGATGCAAGTTATTCCGCACTAACCGTATCGGACCATTGTCCTGTGGACCTACACCTGAAGGGAGACCATTAATGGACCAGTACGGGCCTGCTGTATGGGCTGTTTTTACGATTGAAACAGACAAAAAGGTGGGCCGGGCCGGATCGCTTTGTGGAAATAAGGCAAATGATGGTCTCTGGCCAAGTGTCAAGTCTGCAGTCTTCCCCATGTTGAACATAACTCAGACAATTGAGCTAAAGTGAAGCAATTTAATGACACCCGGGAAAACCTGTGCAGGGGCTTTGAGTTTAGGATGAGTAGTGTGTGGCACTCATTTTCAAACATTCCTGCTCTAAAATTTGGGCTGATTTCTTCACAGTATTATAATTTTTTTGAAGGCCTGTGTTTGTGAGCTGGAAGCCCAAATTATGTATAGATAAACAACTAAATACTTGAAATCGTTTAAGTTGTGGGCCCTGAATCTATAATTGCATCTGTAGAGTAGCACCCTTTCTTGGCATAAAACTGTACTGATGCTCACAAATGCTCCCTTCTGACCTAAGTCTAGCTTCCACCAGTCACCCATAGATTCATTGTATGACTCATGAGCTTTATTCCTCTATAGTTGCCACAATTCTATGTCTCCCTTGTTTTTAAAAGAACGGCACAAGAACCCTTTTTGTTCATTCCTCAGAAAACTTCTCACTCTTCAAGATCTTCCTGAACAACCTAGTCAAAAAACTCTGTCACCATCTCCACAGGTACGTCATCAAGACCAACTGCTTTTCTCCTCTTCATCATGTTTAAACCTTTTCTTACTTTCTAATCTTAGCTATCTTAAGATAGAAAATTGGTCAGTTAAATGGATACATCTGTAACACTCTACAAATCAGGACTGGATGGCCGGTCTGTCTCTGATGCTGAGATATGGTGTCTCACTTTGGAGCTGCTGTCTGCCTGAGAGGTATTAGCAAAGACAACAAGGTCATCTGGCTGATATCACCATGTGGATGAAGCATGAACAGCTTGTGTGGACTGACAAAAGAATAGTCTACAATTGAGATCTGGCATTGTGATTGTACAGGTCCTTCTCAAAAAATTAGCATATTGTGATAAAGTTCATTCTTTTCCATAATGTAATGATAAAAATTTAACTTTCATATATTTTAGATTCATTGCACACTAACTGAAATATTTCAGGTCTTTTATTGTTTTAAAACTGATGATTTTGGCATACAGCTCATGAAAACCCAAAATTCCAATCTCAAAAAATTAGCATATCATGAAAAGGTTCTCTAAACGAGCTATTAACCTAATCATCTGAATCAACTAATTAACTCTAAACACCTGCAAAAGATTCCTGAGGCTTTTAAAAACTCCCAGCCTGGTTCATTACTCAAAACCGCAATCATGGGTAAGACTGCCGACCTGACTGCTGCCCAGAAGGCCATCAATGACACCCTCAAGCAAGAGGGTAAGACACAGAAAGAAATTTCTGAACGAATAGGCTGTTCCCGGAGTGCTGTATCAAGGCACCTCAGTGGGAAGGAAAAGGTGTGGCAGAAAACGCTGCACAACGAGAAGAGGTGACCGGACCCTGAGGAAGATTGTGGAGAAGGACCGATTCCAGACCTTGGGGGACCTGCGTAAGCAGTGGACTGAGTCTGGAGTAGAAACATCCAGAGCCACCGTGTGCAGGAAATGGGCTACAGGTGCCGCATTCCCCAGGTCAAGCCACTTTTGAATCAGAAACAGCAGCAGAAGCGCCTGACCTGGGCTACAGAGAAGCAGCACTGGACTGTTGCTCAGTGGTCCAAAGTACTTTTTTCGGATGAAAGCTAATTTTGCATGTCATTCGGAAATCAAGGTGCCAGAGTTTGGAGGAAGACTGGGGAGAAGGAAATGCCAAAATGCCTGAAGTCCAGTGTCAAGTACCCACAGTCAGTGATGGTCTGGGGCGCCATGTCAGCTGCTGGTGTTGGTCCACTGTGTTTTATCAAGGGCAGGGTCAATGCAGCTAGCTATCAGGAGATTCTGGAGCACTTCATGCTTCCATCTGATGAAAAGCTTTATGGAGATGAAGATTTCATTTTTCAGCACGACCTGGCACCTGCTCACAGTGCCAAAACCACTGGTAAATGGTTTACTGACCATGGTATTACTGTGCTCAATTGGCCTGCCAACTCTCCTGACCTGAACCCCATAAAGAATCTGTGGGATATTGTGAAGAGGAAGTTGAGAGACGCAATACCCAACACTATGGATGAGCTTAAGGCCGCTATCGAAGCATCCTGGGCCTCCATAACACCTCAGCAGTGCCACAGGCTGATTGCCTCCATGCCACGCCGCATTGAAGCAGTCATTTCTGCAAAAGGATTCCTGACCAAGTATTGAGTGCATAACTGAACATAATTATTTGAAGGTTGACTTTTTTTATATTATAAACACTTTTCTTTTATTGGTCGGATGAAATATGCTAATTTTTTGAGATAGGAATTTGGGGTTTTCATGAGCTGTATGCCAAAATCATCAGTTTTAAAACAATAAAAGACCTGAAATATTTCAGTAGGTGTGCAATGAATCTAAAATATATGAAAGTTTAATTTTTATCATTACATTATGGAAAAGAATGAACTTTATCACAATATGCTAATTTTTTGAGAAGGACCTGTATAACAATGATGTTGCCCTGCCACACACTGCCATTTCCTCCCCAAGACTGGTCCTTGTCTGAGCCGATGATGTAACTGCCTGGATTCTTCAAATAAATTGCCTGGAGAGGAACTCAGCTGACTCACATCTTCCTTAATTAGCTACCCTTTGCTTGGCATTTGCCACCTCTACTTTCACTATGTGCTGCATCTCCCTATAATCCTGGTTAAAGTCTGCACTAATCACCACCCTCTCAACTCAAGGAATATTCTGCATCACATCATCTAGCTCACTCCAGATTTCTCTTTTAACTCACATCCTACCTGTTGGGGATAACCACTGACAACATTGACCATCATACCAGTCTTCAACTTCAAGCCTCAGACACATCAACCTATCAGACACTCTTTTCATTTCCAGATTACTTCTTTTCATTTCCAGATTTGTCCTTGAACACATGGTATACCCACCTTCCCTCTTTGCATCATGTCCACCCACTCTCTAGCTTTACCTGACATAATTTCAACATTCAAAGTCCTAGCTTTCAGTTCTGCAACCTTGCCTTTCCTCTTCTCTCTCTCTCTCTTTCTCTCTCTCTTTCTCTCTCTTTCTCTCTCTCTCTCAAAACAAACCTTCCTCCCGTCCTTTGTCACAAACAGTAGTCAACAGACACCCAGTAGGTCAACAGCACTGTGGTGGTCGTTGTTAACCTGGGCCTTAATCCATCCAGTATTGAGTCCACATTGATAATTCAAATATTTAATTTGGCTTTGGTTTTAAGTCAGATGCCCTTCCTGACACAACCTTCTGCATTGATCCAAATCTGAGACTGGTACAAGAAATCTCAAGGTTATGAATGTCATATAAAAATATAATAAAACGGCTGGTGATGCAGGAGCAGGAACCTTGGCAGCCGGTGGTCTGGTGGGTGGCAGCGAAGGAGAACTTTAGAGACTTTCAAGCTGGTGGAGCAGGAGCCTGGAGGAGTCCGGCGATGACGAACCTTGTGGTCGAACTTTGGAGTCAGGCAGCAGGTGGCAAGGAACCTTGAGGAACTCTGGCTGGTGGCAAGGAACCATGGGGCTCTGGAGGACGTCTGTGGTTGTATGGAGGCCGGTTGAGGGACTTTCTTGGAGGCTGGCGGTGGTGCTGTTGAGTCTCTGGAGGCCAGTGGCGGTGCTGGCGAGTCTCTGGAGGCTGGTGTTGACTGGACTTGGAGAACCCATGACGAACCATGGCTCCGGGGACCCACAAGAAGGCAGAGGCTCCGGTGCTGGGAGCTCAGAGGGCTGAAAACCACCAGGAAGCTCAGGCAGGTGGGACCGACCAGGAAGATAAGGAGGCTGGGAATCATGAAGAAACTCTGGAGGCTGGGAACCATGAGGAGTATCAGGAGGCAGAGAACCATGCTGAGGCGCAGCTGCTTCGAACCCAAGGGGTGAGTCTGTGAGCTGGGACCCACGGAAAGACTCTACAACCTGGGCAGACCCATGGAGAGGCTCGAGGCTTTCTATTTCCGTAGCTGCTGGTAGGGAGACTGAGGACGCTACAGGCTGATGAACCTCTGCGGACTGGGGAGCTGCTGTAAAGGCTGAGGGCAGAACAGCTGATGCAGAGACCGTTGAGGACTGAATGACTGCAGGAAGGGAAAGTTCCCTCCTCAGTTCCCCTGTGTTATTTTTGACCAAGACATGAAATTCAAATCCCATATTAAACAATTTTCTAGAATTTCCTTCTTTCACCTTATTATTGCATATATTGATAAAATTAGAAAAATCCCATCCAGGGTTGATGCTGAGAAACTAGTCCATACATTTGTTACCTCAATGGACTACTGTAATTCTTTATTATCAGGAAGTCCACAATTAAACACCTTCAGTTGATCCAAAATGGGGCAGCAAGAGTTCTGATGAATATTAAAAAGAGAGATCACATTTTTTCAGTTTTAGCTTCCCTTCATTGGCTCCCTGTGAAATCCAGAGTAGAATTTAAGATCCTCCTTCTTACATACAAAGCCCTTAATAATCAAGCTCCATCATACATCAGATATCTAATTGTTTCATATGTTCCCAACAGAGCACTTTGCTCTCAGACTGCAGGTTTACTTGTAGTTCCTAGGATTTCTAAAAGTAGAATGGGAGGCGAATCTTTTAGTTATCAGGCTCCTCTGCTGTGGAACCAGCTCCCAGCTTTAGTCCGTGAGGCAGACACTCTGTTTACTTTTAAAGCCAGGCTTAAAACTTTCCTTTTTGATAAAGCTTTTAGTTAGTGGCTAAGGTCATCCTGAGATAGCTCTGTAGTTATGCTGCTATAGGTTAGACAGCTGGAGGATAGACTCACCACTTTTCTTCACTCTGCTATTATCTACTACTCTGTGTTTTTCTCTCCATAGTAGCTACATCTGGTCTGGTATTCTTCCTAGCTGCAATGCCCTGTTGGACGGGGGGCGTCCCAGTAACTGAGCATCCCCGTGTCCTATTATCAATGTATTACTTTCTTTATTATAGAAGGTTCTCTTACATCAGTTCTTTTGTTCTTTCTGTGTCTCTGCTTTGTCTTCTCGAATCCCCAGACGTTCTGCTGGAGGTTTCTTCCTGTGAAACGGGAGTTTTTCCTCTCCACTGTCAATACATGCTTGCTCAGTATGAGGGATTGCCGTGGTTGGAGTCTGTGTGGACGGGGCACAATCTCAAGTCTTTAACTCGGTGCAATCTGCTGGGGTTCTTTAATTAGAAAAGTTTTAAACTGATTGGAATGTTAGCATGTTTGTATTGAAATTACTTTTTATGTTAAGTTCCTTGGGATGACATCTGTTGTGAATTGGCTCTGTATAAATAAACTGAATTGAAATGAATCTGCAGCAAAGTTCGCAGCGGGCTGAAGAACTGCAGCAGGTGTTGCTGCAAGCTGCAGAACCACTGTAGGCTGGGGATCTGGTGTGTGCTGATCAGCTGGTGCAGTGGCTGTAGCAGGCTGAAGAACTACAGCAGACTGAGGAATAGATGTGGAAGCCTGAGAGGTGAACAGGAGACTGGAGAAACGGGGAACCAGTTGATGATCATGGAGGTGGCAACAGTTGCCACTCCAGCTGCTCTGACTGCTATAGTTGGCAGACCAGTTGCTGTCATCACCTCAGGGCTGCAGGACAAGGTGGAAGCTTTGGCTAGACCCTCTGGGGAAGACGTGGAAGCGTCTGCTTGAGCCTCCTGAACAGAGGCAGAGTAGCCCCAGTGACAACACCATCTGTGGAGAGGGGCTGGTGAAGATAACTGGTGGAGGTGAGACAGGAGGAGGCCGTGTTTTCCTGCTTCCACTGACCAGAATTAAAAAAGAAAATGTCCGTCCTGTCACCATAGAAAAACTCCTCTAGATCGGATTCTTCGCCTTGGAGTTCTTCCATTAGCAGACACACTGCTAGGCCCAACTGGCTGGATTGTTCTGTCATGCTTCAGTTTTAAGGAAGACCCAGAAAAAACTCCAAGAAAGATACTTTAAAAAAGGTTAATGGACAAAAAAATAAGAAACTCTGCAACTGGCATGAGGAACAAAGAAACAGAACATAGGATAATTGACGAAGAATCCAGGAAGGTATGACAGAGAAAAAAAACCATCTACTTACTGACGGTGATTGAGGAATGATAAAGAACCTAGAGTGAAGCTTAATCAGGATAATCAGATGCAGGTGGGTGAGTGAGCAGACAGGAGAGATTCAGCAGGGAAAGAGGCAGACTGGTAGGGAGGAAAAATAGAAAAGGGAAACAAAGGTGTACGCATAACACAGAAGAGAAGAGAAGAGCAGACAGAAAACAATCCTACATGCATAAAGTAAAACTAACTGAGCTTCTCTTGTTCTTATTTATTCCTATTTACTTAGATGCCATCATTCTTAGTTACCCCTCAAAGTAAAAGCACTAATAGCAGGACGGAGAGAGGAGGAGAAATACAGAACAGAAGGAACAAAGTTGAGAAAGGCAGAAAATAAACAGAACAAATAACCTAAGCACGACAAAAGGAATAATAACAAGAAGGAAGAGAAGTCAATATAATAAAACCATTATCAAAAATACTCAACAAATAAGGAATAAACCAAAAAAACGACAGTGACCCCCTGTGGTTGTATTTGACCCCTTATGATTGCATTGCATTAAAATTCAGATCGATATACAGCTTTTTTTTATCAACCAGAAGCAGGTGTATTGATTGCATTTCTCATAAGATGAACTGAACAGACTTTTGGATGTCTGGGAGCTATTTCAAAGATGGACTGAGCAGACCACATTTCCCAGCAATCCTAGCAGTGACCCCCAACACACTCCTATTGGTCCGTGACCACCCACGGTGACATCAGCAAAGACCTCACGGCCAAAGGGGGCTATAAGAGTAGTCGCGCCCATTTTGAATTGTTCTCCAGCTGGAAGTTCTTGGATGAACTACTGCTGAACAGAGGACATCTCACCGGTGAAGATTCTCTTTTGTTCTGACCCGCTGGACCGGGGAAGAACTCGCTTCGAAGTGCTCATACGGTTTGTGTATCTCGTGTGAGCTATATCAGAAATGTTCCCAGACAGTTCGTTAGACGTTGACCTACAGGCCATCCAGCCTGCCTTTGGGCCACACGGCCCTTAAAATCCTGTACAGGTTTTTTTTATAACTCTTCCTTTTCTTGCTCAACTACGGACACAATTAACTCTAGCAGAGGCCTACCACATGGACGCTTCCCCCATGTGCTTCCCCCATGTGCTCCTTTAGCCAAAGCTAGTTTTATGATTCTTTCTTAGACTCCATGTGCTCCCCTCCATCTTGGCACAGAGCTGAGATTTATGACTTTGTCTCCTAGGCTATCTGTGATTTGAGCCCCCTGGAGTGAGGGCCCCCCTCCTTTTCTGACCCGAACCTCAGCTGTCTCACTGATTTCATTTCATGTTAATTGTGTTTAATGTTCACCTATTATTATTGTCTAAGATCTGTAGTAATTCTTGCATGCTTTAGAATAGATGGGATTTTCTATTTCCTAAATAAAGTCCCCTTATCTTAAAGAGAAGTTGTCTGGGATTCCTTGGAGTGATACATACAATTAATGTCCACAGCGTTAGAACTTATTCCTTCATCTATTGTTTAATTATCTGAGACTGAACAATTTGGCTATATATATATATATATATATATATATATAAATGTTCCTGGAATCCAACAGGATGGTGCCCCTAAACTTGGTAATTTTTACATGAAATTATTAATCTTATTAATAATTGCCCTAAGCAATTATTAATAATTATGCATAGCCAAATCCTACCTATCTGCGGCACAACACAGGTGAGCTTTATTGTTGGCTAGTTTGTTTCTGTAATCTCTTACCTTATTTGGTTACAGAGCAAGCTTTTCTTAAACCACAAAAAATGTAGCTTAGTAGATTGTAAAGGCTCTATGTTGTGGGAAGGTGTAGATTAGGTTTGCGTCTCAGAGATGCCACTATAAAGACACTCTTTGCTTCGTCCTTTTAGTTTTTAATGCCCAATACTCTTAAGCTGATTATGTCACATTTGTACAAAAGCATAACTTACAATTGAATCTGGTTATTTCTCATGTAAATGAGTCTGGGCCCTCTTTTCATTTTTATCCACTTCTCCACAGCTGCCAGCAAGCCCTCTAGCGGATGGATTTAGATTCAGCTACATATCTGAAAAGTCTTACCCTTTCCCATAAGATTTCCATAGTTTTCAAAAAGACATTTATGTGACTAGAGTTAAGTTTTCTCCTTTTTCAATCTGTGGGTTTTTGGTTGAAGACTGCAGCTACAGAGAAGCACAGGGCCTAACGAGCTTATACAACTCACAGGCTTCATTCCAGAGTCAACATCTGAGATCAATATGCCCATCTGCATTAATGTGAAAATGCATGCAGCATTTGTTTGGCCTTCAATATGAAAGAAGCTCTGTCTTTACATCTATGGGCCTTACTGCACCACTTTGTTTGACATCCAACACTCCCACCACAGCTACAAATGAGAGTTTAAGAATTGTTTGAATAAGATGGAAAAATAACTAAATCCCTTTAGGGTCTTTAGGGTGCCGATGTCTGAAATTCAAATGTGGGGAAAAAGAAGCAGAGAAGTGAAAAAGGGGAGATAGCGATGCTTTCTGTTTCCCTCTGAGATTTAACAAGTGACATTGCTTCACTCATAATGTATAGGCAACCATTATCTAAGGCAGATGGACACTCATTGTGAAGCAGCAGCCTTTTAGCCCACACTGCGCTGACAGACATTTGACACTTTAACTAGCCTCATAATGTTACTTCTAGATTCCCCTGCATAGCTGGAGCCATGAGCCATTGTCAGGGGTCAGTTGCATATTAGTGAGAAACACCAGTTTCATCTCATTTGGGAGCCAAGAGATCCGATACTTTATCCGCCTCCAGTTCCACCAACACTGACAGCACTGCTGATGAGCATGCGTTTGGCCTGGAGTTCATGACCGCAGCCCCTAGATTGATGCCATGTTGGTATTTAATGATGAGCTGCCAAACAAAAGGCAACACCGGACTGGACAACCCTGACAGAAACCGTTAGCTATGCTAAATGTCATTCTAATTATCTGTCTCATTTTGCATTGAATTTGGAAGTAAATGTTTTTTCCATTTATTTCCCTTAAACCCTTTATTTATTCCTTGCTCCAGTAAAGCAATGAAACACCACTCTTTTTGTTGTACAGTTTAATTTCTTTGTATTCATTTGCTTCATTTTTCAACAACTTTGATAATTATCACAGGACATTATGTTTGCAGAGGAGAAACGCAACACTTTTCATTATAGAAAGCTGTTTTGTTCTGATAAAAAACTTCCTGAGATTCTAGTTCTATTACTCTTTATATTTCGGTAAATATATTTGAAGATCAATCTTACGACTATAAGGCAACAAAACTATTGTTAAATTAATTTAAACAAGGGTATGTACCGGCAAGAAGTCATAAAGGAAAGTTTGGAACTCTGAGGTCAAAGGTCAGCTATGTTTCTCCTGCACTTATTATTTAATATTTAGAACTTTTGGATAAGTGGAGAATAAAGAAAGCTGGATTTTCCTCCAGATGTTTAACATGATATTTAACACTTTTGCCGCCTATCCATTTTACCTCAGCATCACATTAAGGCAGTGTTTCTCAAACAATGGGGAGAGCCCCACTAGTGGGGCGCAGAGGTATTGCAGGTGGGGTGTGACATCAATGGGATTTAAATAGTTTTTCCCCCCTAGATTCTGTCGTTGTAAATGTTTCACTGCACTGTAAATTAAATCAACCAGCTCCCTCCTCTCACAAAATTAAACACACTCAAATAAATTAGCAATTGTGATCATCATTGTAAACAGAACCGGGACCTGGAACATCGGGCTGGGAGTTTGACGTTGGAATATATCGCAGCAGAACAAAACGAGCTGAAGTAGCCGCATTATCAGAGATTCCATCTACAAAATGTACAAATATCTAAAAAGATCAGGGAACGTTTCAGAGTCAGAGACGTCACACGGTCAACCACGGAGGAAATACAGGGATGAGTATCTTGCTCTTTATTTATTTTATTATTTTTATTTTTTATTTTGTACTTTTGAAAGCTTTGTAAATTTGATAAAACTACAACTTTTATTTTCTCCAACTGTGAGCTGAAGTTCTACATGTAGCAACTACTGACAGCATATATTTCTGAGCCGGTTTTATACCAGTACACAACCCCTTTTTCGAACTAATTTATACCCTTAAAAACTTGTAGACTAACTAGGCTATTTAAATAAATAAAACACTTTAAAAATCAGGTCACCATTCTGTTGGGGCGATAAAAGCATGGGGGGCTTGTGTATGCTCCTTTGTCCAAAGTGGGGAATGATAAAAAAAAGGTTGAGAAACACTGATTTAAGGTGACATTAAACCCTGTCAAACAACAGAGGTTACTGCATTGCATTTTAATGGGCAAGCAAGATCCATCTTCACTTCAGCATTGAATACCTAAACTGTTACTGCAGCATATCCAATCACCCAATCCCAACCAAATTATTTCAGGAAGTGTTCCCTTTGGGTACTGGCCCCATCTGAGACATGATGAATCTATTCTTAGTAAATGGATACGTACCACAGAATATTACGGTTGCTTAAATAAACCTTTATCTCAGAAACCTCTCAATCAAGATGACTTAATAAATTAGATACCTTTATCTAATCTTCCTTTCTTATCTAAATTGTAAAGTGTTGCTAATCAAGTGTGTGAGAATTTCAGCAGTAATGTTATGTTGGGTCACAGCCATGACCAAAACACAGACCTCCCTACCAATGAGAGTGCCATCCAATTTCAGATTCAACAGGAAAGAACTTCGTGTGACATCATCACCCCTATTGAGAATGAGGAGACACGTGACGAGAATCAGGAGACACGTAACAATTTGGGCGGGGTCTGAGCCCGTCGGCCATGTTGTCAGGCCACATTATCGGTTGCCAGCGTCAGAGCGACACAGAGACGGAGCAGGAAAGACGACTGGAATTACGCCTTTAAACCGAGAAATTACGAATAACATTAAGAAGAAATGGAGAAGCAGGCCAGAGAAAAGGGTCCTTATGTGGAGAAACTCTCTACCGGCGCAGAGTAGACCCATACGAGCTGCCTGCAGCAGAATGGGACAGAGATCTTGACTCTTTACCTCCGTGCACCTACATGGAGATCGTTGATTACTTGGTTTTTGGCATCAGCTATTATACCATGCAAGAATTCAAA
The DNA here is from genome assembly GCA_963556495.2 of Valencia hispanica. Lineage (NCBI taxonomy): Eukaryota > Metazoa > Chordata > Actinopteri > Cyprinodontiformes > Valenciidae > Valencia > Valencia hispanica. The sequence continues at coordinate 5,611,237 of OY747716.1, read as the reverse complement.
AGCCATAAGTCATATATGCGCAATAAGAAAACGTGTTCCCTTTACAACCCTTGCCGTTCTGTGCGGGGAAACTTCAACTAAGAGTTCAGAGTCCTGCAATGGGGCGGCTACCCGCGGGTGGAATATTCCAAAGCGGTAAAAGACAAATAATTGATTCTACTATAATTTACATTGAATCAGCTGACATTTCTTTGATGCAGAGATCTCTGTGCAGGAACAAAATGTTGTCCACAGTCCCTGGGTTTATCTGCGCTCTCTGTTCCTGAATCGCAAATTCAATCACAGAAATCTCTCTCTGCAGATTTGGATGCCTAGATAACGGGAACATTCCGCTGCCAGCGCAAAGTTGGGGGAATATTCTGAGATGTTCTCTCCACAAACACAATATATCAACACTATTCTCTTTGGGAGTCGTAAACAACAAAAATATTAAATTCATATTTTTTAACTTGCAGTAAAAAAACTTCATTTTCATCTTGAAACGGGAACCAGCGGCACTGCAGGACTCTGCTCTGAACGTGTTTGCATACGGACTAAAACCTTGATGTCCACGGCAAAGAATGCTGCAGCATCTGCGCAGAAAGAAACCATGACTGTATAAGAAAGTGCAATGGAGTAATTTAAATAATAGTGCATTCAGACACTGATGATGTGGAAATTGTGCTGGGAGCACTAGTGGATGTTAAATCTGCGCTGGAAATACATTCCGCATCAGGTTTAGAAAAGTGGTGTAGACATGTCCCTGTTGCTTTCTTTAGAGCACATGGTGAAAATATATTTTTTTCTACTGCACATCATTATTTTGCACTGTTTACTGTTTCAACTTTTTGTGATTTTATTTCGTAATTTCTATTTGGTTATGTATTATAGTTCTCAATAAATACAGGTAAGCCACATAAAGTTGTTTCAAGAATTTATTTCAATACGCAACAGCAAAGAGGCACTCAGACAACACTGGCACATATTTGTTAAGCTGCTCTGATACCAACAACAAATGAACGCCGTGTCGCCTTCTGCTCCTGACAACATGGCCGCCGGGGGCGGGGCACTGGGCCATGACAATATCTCCTCATTCTCAATATAAGCCAGCTCCGCGCCTCCCTCCTCACTGCCCGTTAGCTATGGCTAACCAAAGGGGGGAAAACTTCAGCGCGCACACATCCAACTTCGCTGGCGAGTTTAGATCCAGAAGACACTACAGCCTGCCGATCGATCAGGTGATCTGTACTCGGCTTATAAAATAAGCCCCGAACCTGACTTGTTCAAACTCTGGCGAAGGAATCTCTGACTTACTGATTCCACCATTGTTGACAATGGTGTTGCCTGCTACAGGAGCCGATAGCTGAACGAGCCGAGCTGCACACCTGGTGCCGCCGAGCCAGGTGCTGCTAAGCTGAGGAGACAACCAGATGTCTGAGTCAGCAGTGGCTAGCTAGCCTGGAAACCCTGAAGCCTCACTGCTAGCTGTGAGCACATGCAGCTATTACCCCAGCTGCTAATGGCTGGTTCCTCTTATGGCTCGAGTTTCCCTTGCCATCAATCTTTAAGGGAAATTTAAGAATTGTTGTTCTGGGAAGGGGTTAGTTATCTTAGGAAAACATCGTTAAGGTTTGTTTTTGTCTATTTCACTGTGTTATTGCTGCATTTGTAAGATTTAATTCTTCAGATTGCTTGGGTATAGCAGGCCGGTCGGTCTGTAGTATGAACAGGTTTTTAAAGGTTTATGACCGACTGTCGTTTTTAATCATGCAAAATGAGCTACTCCGTCCGGCCAGAGAACAAGTTGTTCCTTGTTGCTAAGCTAATACCCGAGTGGCTATGAGCCATAAAAACATTAGCTCTGTACGTTTTATCTGATCAGTGCAGCCTGCGTTAGCAGACCGCCAGGGCTTCATAAACAATAGAGATTGCTACCTACGGTATTCAAAATACAGATTGCCTTTAAAATAGATAGTTTAAACAACTTCGTGTGTTTTCTATAATGAGGATGTGTGCATGAAAACTACCGCTAGTGTTTTCTATGGTGCATAGTCTTTCCCCACATGTCTGTCTCACTTTTACACTTCCTGCTATAGTGCACCCAGGACTAGTGGCAGCTTTAGCTAATCTTAATAACGATAAACCTCCTCTTGACAAATGGACATAGCTTACCTACTGTCTTTCAACTTTGAAAAGCTTTTTTTCCATCCCTACAAAATCATTTTCCTTTTTCCTCCTCAGTTTTCCATTGTGTGCCTCAGAGAGCTTTCTTTTTTGCCTCTCCATCTATAGCTAGCCTAGGTCTAGCCGTCATCAGAGTCAAAAGAAAACACTGGCACTCTAGTGCGTTTTTTGGGGGGTGGCGTGCGCTGGATAAACGAGAGTGTTTGGTAAGGGGGAGGTGAAGGAGCAGAGGGGCGCCTGATCAGCGACGGGCTTCTGTTATTAATCATATCATTTACACATGCACAAACAGCTGCTAAGCACAGAAAATGCAGAATAAACCAATTTCTCCCATCATTGCTTTGGCATCCCCTCTAGTGCAGCGCCCCTATGCGCTGCATATAGTGTATAACCACTTTTTGCGCTTTGTGTGAATTGGTGCTATACAAACATACTGAATTGAATTTCAACACTGAAGCTACACAGTGCTTGTTGGATGCCATTGTCTGGCCATTTAAAACACAGGACTATGAAAAATCAGTACATTTCAGTCTAAGGAATAAAAGAAAGCGATGAGTAGGAAGGGTTTAAGCGAGTACCTACCTTACAGGCTGCTTTCTGCTCCAGCCCTTTGGCAGCTGCTATTTTGTCTTCATATTGTGAAGATGGAACCTAAACCTAGTTATGACCTGAAAGAGGTGTGGGAGGGGCAGTGCAGTCACGCTTGACCTTTCTCTGTTTCCTGGTAAATCAAGAATACTCTTCATATCTAATGATGCAGGAACAGTCAAACATGACCTTTAAAGTTACAATACTGTAGTGTGTCACCACATCGACCCAGCACGCATCCTCAATATCCACCAGTGCATACATGGATCGCTGATTTCCACACTTCCATGGTTTCTAAATCAAGACAAATGGGTCAGCACACTAAACATAATCAGTATATAATTGACATTGATTTACAAGATTAACCGTAGAAAGTGTGAAGTGTGGGGATGGAGGAAACAGGATAGGGAGGCGGTGAAGTAGAGACATTGAAACATATTGTACAATGTATTCTGCTGTTTAGACAAACCAGCTGAGGTTTGAGCGATCTTGAGAGGTGCAGCTTCCATTTTCTAAATCTCCTGGGGGGGGGGGGTACAAATACAGAGAGAGATAAAGAGTTCAGAAATATAGGACAAAAAGAATGCTTATGCCAGTCAATGAAGAAATTACAAACATGTTTGGTTTATTACCTGCCTTTGTCACTTCTAATTTTTTAATATGTATATCTTCCATCCTTGCTGGGGCTTGCTCTTCTTTGATGGTCCCCATGCAAAATATAATTAAAGCAAGAATTACTGTTTTGTTTTGCAACTCTCCTAGCAGGAACATCCAGTGCATTACGATCAGTTCATCATTCTAATCAATTTAAATGTTTTCTATCCAAGGAAACCTAGCAGATTGCATTGGGTCATTGACTTGTAGCCTTCATTCCTCCTGGACGACATGTAGCAACAGTGAACCTGCTGAGAGTTGGAGAAAGCAGACAGAGCAAAGACACAGAAGGAACAGAAGAACCGATAAAGGAGTACTTTCTATATTAAAGAAGTAAAAATATAAAAGCAAAAAAGGGAGAGTGTTTAGTTGTTGGCAGCATTATCCCAGCTGATGCCTCCAGGACGGCATCACCGCCGAGCAGAACGGCAGACCAGGTGAAGTTTTTATGGAGAGGAAAACACTCAGAGAAAAGACAGCAAATAATGCAAATGGAGAGTAGATTGAGAAACATTGGTAAGTCTGTCCTCCAGCAGTCTAAGCCTATAGCAGCATAACTACAGAGATAGCTCAGGATGACCTAAGCCACTCTAACTATAAGCTTTATCAAAAAGGAAAGTTTTAAGCCTGGCCTTAAAAGTAAACAGAGTGTCTGCCTCACGGACTAAAGCTGGGAGCTGGTTCCACAGGAGAGGAGCCTGATAACTAAAAGATCTGCCTCCCATTCTACTTTTAGAAATCCTAGGAACTACAAGTAAACCTGCAGTCTGAGAGCGAAGGGCTCTGTTAGGAACATATGAAACAATTTGATCTCTGATGAATGATGGAGCTGATTATTATGGGCTTTATATATAAATTCTATTCTGGATTTAACAGGGAGCCAATGAAGGAAAGTGCTCTGTTAGGAACATCTGGACAGGATCGATGGTAGCCATTTGGGTGCCCTAACCACAAGTGCTTTGTGGTGAAAACAGCCCATAATATATATTTTTGTGCTGTTTTCACATGTTCCATTTGTTTGATGGAAACCCGTAAAAACATCAGAAAGGTCTGACTTTACAGAGGAAACTGACCAGAATGATCCTGACAAGTTTTGTTTTCCTAATTCATTAGATGAAGATTCATTAGGAGCTTATTACAGGAGACTAGAGTGCATTTTTCTGATCACATTTAAATGATTATAACTATTATTCCACCTTTACAGTATTTTGTCATTTGTACATAATAGTTGCAGTTGATGATTCCTTCTTACAGATGACAAATCCATTTGGACCTTAGAATCAATTCCTTCCATACATTTCTCTGCTGTATTATTTGCCTATACCATGTCAATGAAAATGAGCTATACTTATGATAATAATAATCATTCCCTCTAAAACTAATAGTCCTAATTTTATTGCTTGAATCATTGCAAACAAGTGTTGAACTAGTTCTTAAAATCTGAACATTTTATGCATTTCATTAAATTCTTTGCTAAAAATGTTCATTCTAAATAAGTTTGTACTTTTCTTTTGCACACATTAGACTTGCAAAGAGCATGTGCAGTAAAAATGAGACGCATCATATTCAGTGTCTGGTTTCCATTTACATCACTTATTTTTACTCCCATTATTCAAGAGCACACATTTACAATTTGAGTGCAGGATTATGTCTCTTTGCTCTCAAAACTTCAGCTCTCTTTCAAATATTTGCTGTTCTCCCTCAAATCTTTGATTTGGCGCTCAGATTTTCTCCTCCCGCGCTAACCGTCTCTCTGCACAGATCAAAACTGCGCTGGCGAACCTCTCTTCTCTGCTAGTGGATTCTGTGGGCTCTCTCGGGATTAAGGAGTTTTGTCACCTAGCAACAGTTCTAGGCAATAGAATGACAGTTCTCCTGGAGGCGGAGACAGCCTGCTTTAGGGAACTTTCTCAGGTGGATTAGCCTGTGCGGCTACAGGTTGCTGCATTGCTGTTACTGTGATGCCAGAGAGAAACAACAATGTTCTGCCGACAAGTCTCAGTTGGAGGGGCTTATCAGCGCTCCGATCTCATTTTTAATGAGAGTTTGGAGTAAGTGGCTGGAGCCATTTAGAAGAAGAAGAGCGTTACACAGATGTTGTTTATTCCCACTCACCCCTAATTTCCTCTGCATCCACTCCGCTCCGCCACACACTCCGCTGCCGTTGCTCCCGTCCCTGATTTCCGCTGCATGCGCTCTACATCCGCTCCGCTCCGGTCCGAAGCCCAGAGGTGCTCAAAGAAGCATGCGTGGGAATTGTGAGATCTCGCAATAAAAGCCATTAATAAATGCGGAAAAAAGTAAAATCATAAAGTATTTTATGATTTTCCACTTCGAGTCTTAGTTTCTCTTGGTCCATGTTGTCCTGTTGCTTTTCTCTCGTGTCTGAAGAACGTATTTGTTGACCCACACACCTACTTTGTCTTGTGTGGCAGGAAATGACAAAATAGCTTTCAGAATTAAATACATTTTGATTATGTTATGTGTGTAAATAATGTATAAACACGCACGATTATTTTAGACATGTATGTATAAATACACGCGTGATTATATCAATATAGCTATGCATACAAAAAAATCTAGTCTGTCTATTTTGATTTATTTTTGAAAAACGGATGTTGTCCTTGTTCTGTATCCTGTTGGAGCTGTCTGATTAGTGTAGATTGACTGCAAACTTGCTCCCATGTCCGGCAAAAATAGAATCGATCCTATTTTTGCCGAATGGCGAAACGGCGGCCTCGGCAGCAGCAGCGGTAACGCTCTCATTGACTACAAAGGGAGTGTTTTTGCTGTGGCGTGTGGCGGAGCGGAGCACATGCAGTGGAAATTAGGGGTCCGTTTTACTGTAACTAAGAAGGACGGGACCGAGAAGAATATCAATCATGAGCGTAAGATTGCAAAGGTGAGCATTGATATTCATTATATATTATATTCTTTGACGTGTTTTATATTTGAAGTATATTTAAAGCTTTAAATGTCAACTTTACATTAGAAATGGCCACATATATGCATTGTTAGCTTAGCATGGAGCCGTTAGCTCAAGGGGGTCTGCATTCTCTTTAACAAAAATTGACTTGTATCCACAAGTGCTTTATTAAACCATTCTAACCAGGAGTTAAATTCTTTCAACCATAAAGTAGTGAAGCTTACCTAAACCCTGGTTATAAAGCTAGTACTAATTTATTTAATTTAACTGCTCTCAAAAAAGTTATACTGGATTGTTTTCTTTCTCCAGTACCTTCTATCAGTACCTTTTACATATTTAGCTTACATTTTGAGAAGACTGTTAATATTGATAACCATGATGCAGTTGGATACAAAATTCATGACAGGGAGAAAGCATGTTGCTGTTTCTTTATTTGTTATCTAGGTAATTTATTTTCATAGATTTTTAAAATGTGCTCAATATGGATAAGTTGTTTATGTGCTGCTGATGGGGCCAGCCTTCTCTTTCCTTGATTTGAAGGAAGGATCCCAAGGATCTCTCTCAGCCCAACCTATCTCGGGATGAATTGCAAGCCAACTGGGAGAGGAGTACTGTATTACATGTAAGCATATTAAATACAGCAGTACAAAAATTACGTTTACAGCAGTTGTGGTGTTAGGCATTTGTCGTTTGCATAGACATGTTTTTTTTAATGTTGTAAAAAAAAAAGCACAAAAAAACATTGTTTGAAAGTGAACTTGAATGGTGGTCCCACGGTTTTTCATGTATTGCAGCTTATACAGCTAATATGATTTTTTTGTGACTTAAACTTTTCGTCATGTTTTAGGAACCAAAGAGAAAACTTATTTTAGGAAGGAGAAAATTCAGCCACTGTAGCATGGAGGTAGAATAAATCCAGTTACACTCATTGTGCATATAAGTACAGTTTTATTAACCCTCAAACACTACAGATCTCAGTATATTTCCCTTTGAATTTGTCTGTAAAAAATATAGTTCTGAATTCACGGATTACCACTGTTGCCATGATTTCCTTCTTCACTTATCTCTGTTTAGAGGACAATTCTGGTAAATACTGGCCAGCAGGGAAAGGTCATCCTCTTGCAGGCCAAAAACAAATAGGATGACTTAAAAAACAAACAGTGTAATTTATGAACATGTGTATGGAAGATATATTTTTTAGCTGCTCAGTTTAATATAAATCTCCTAAAAGTTCTTTGTTTCTCTGTTTATCAACGACAATTCTTCTGTGTTTAGGACATGAATCAGGAAAGGAATGCTGAGGAGAGCAGGGACAGGATTGATAGACTGTTTTCTGTTTGAATTTATTTTTTCTTGTCACATTTAGTTTTTATGAATAAATTGATTTAAACAAATGGTAATTCTAGTTGACTCATTTTATTTAACAGTTTTATTATTTAAAATTTTTTAACATATGAACAAAAAGCTAACTTGGAACAATTTAAAATGACTGGATTTAAAGATAAGTAAACAAATATTTTTTATAAGACATCAAAACTATTTACAGAAAAAAAAAAAAAAAAAAAAACTATTTACAGAAGGAAAAAAATATTGTGTACCTATTTATAGTTGTTAGGATTAACCTGAATGACCTCTTCCTGGGCTGTTTTTAAACTGGAATAGAATAAACAGGCAGTTTTACTGGATCTTCTAAAGAAAGATCAGAAATGTGGATGGAATTTTGCAACTGAGTCCAATTGCTGGTAGTTTCTGGTTGACGATTGGTACATCATTTTGAGGTATGCAGAGTGCTTTGGGTAGCTTCTTCGTACTCTGAACTGAATCGTCCATCATCAAGGTTTGATCTACAGTTGCCACGTACCAAGGTGTATTCAGAAGACAGTTGGTACTGTGACCCCGCACTCACGTTTGCTTGTAGTTCTTAAGGGAACACGCTTGGCCAAAAACCATGAGCTGAGACAAAGGTTTTATCAAAAGTAGCAATAGTTTATTTTACAATTCACAGCCCCATAAACACAACATTTGATATATACAAGTCCTTGTTATATGTAAAGCTTTAAAAGTATATTTAAAACTGTACTTTGAACTTTGGAGACCGTAGAAAGGCCCACACGAGATTGCATGTGGCAGATGGGAAGGCAAACAAGCCGTTAGTCACAAACAGTGCCCCATACAAAATAAAAGTCAAATCATACATGCACAAAGAACAGAACATTTCCACAAACCATTAAAACAATTAAGGGGCAACCGTACTGACCGCTTAGGAGTCTACTCAGGTCCCTTCAGCCACACTACCAAGTGCCACACCCCCCTTAGTTCAGCCCCAGCATAAATATAGCAGGACCCTCCAATTTACAGATCCGCTGTGACAAGAATCCAGTCCAAGGGAAGAAAACAATCCGGAACAAAAACAGCAGTGGCGGTAGCTTTTGCATTCTTTACGGTAGTGTTGTAGTGTCCATGGTAACCCGCAGGCCAATGGTATGCGAGTTTTACCATACCAGGTGATACCACCAAAGTCAATAAGCACTTTGCATTCCAGCCGGAAAGCTTTGAAAAAATATAGCGAAGCATAGCAAAAAGAAACAGAGAGATACCGGCTGAAATACAGAGAAATATCACAGCGGAGAGAAGGAGAAATGCCGGCGGAGAAAGTTGAGCTACAGACAGAGAGAGGGATAGAGGGAGAAACAGGCAGACAGGAGGAGAAACACCGGCGGTGAGGAGTGATACAGGAAGAGAAAAGGAGAAACAGAGGGGTGAGACAGAGGAAAGGAAAAAACTGATAGTGGAGATGGAGAAGGGGAGAGAAACAGGCAAGTGAAACGGATACAAGTAGAAAAATAACAAATGGCAGCCTCTAAAAAACGCAAAGTGGACAGTGAAAATAGAGCATTTAATCCGGATGGACAGAGTCCTTTCTCTTTGTACTTCCCACTGGTAGCACAAAACCTGTTTGTCTCATATGTTCAGAAACTGTGGCACGTATTAAAAGTGGCAACGTGAAACGCCATTATGAGACAAAACATACAATTTTTGAACAATCAGTCTTATGTTTGAGACAGTTTAGTCCACATTTGAAAAATATATTTTTTTAAATTAGCCTAATTCTTTCTACATTTATTGTTTTCTGAAGTTAGCTTGCGAACATACACAGTTGCCATGTCTTATTTTCTTATTTACATGTTAGTTACCCTACTTTTATATTTAGTAAATGAGAGAACATTACACACTTGAGAAATCATACAGATATATTCAGTATTTTGTGACAATAAATATCAAAAATAGATACATGGTTAAAATCTACAGTTCTTCCAATCCATTGTTCTGTCCAGAGTCCAACTAATACACAACTGCAGTCAGGGAATATTACTTATTTAGGTATCAATGTCTCACCAAGACTGGCAGATTTAATAACGCTAAACTACATCCCACTTTTAAAAAAAGTGGAAGATGATCTTGCTAGATGGAAATCTCTACCCATATCACTTATGGGAAGGGTTGCTTCAATAAAAATGATGGTTTTGCCCAGAATCAACTATTTATTCTCAATGATCCCAAGTAAACCATCACTAGACTGGTTTAGATCTCTGGACTCCTCTATCTCTAAATTTCTTTGGAAAGATAAACCCCCACGTATCAGCTTAAAAACACTGCAGAAGACCAAAGAAAAAGGAGGTGTAGATCTACCAAACTTCCATCATTATTTCTTAGCCAACAGGCTCCAATACATCTCAAGATGGTTTAAACATAGCTACCTAGACGAGTCCTGGATAGACGTAGAACAGACACTATGTAAAAAGATCAAACTTTCAGACCTACCATTTATTAGCTCAAATATAAAACAATATGAATGCTTTAAAAGCATAAATATCAGCTCCTCTCTGACAGCATGGTGGGAGTTTCTAAAAATAGTCCACAATAATCCCATGCAGACATACATTTTTTTTTTGCAAGATGTCGGGGTTATTCCAGATGGGTGTATGATAAATTTCCCAGTCTGGAGGTGCAATGGAATTGAATACCTGTAACATATATTTAAAGGAACAGACTTTATCCCATTTAATACATTAATTACACAATATGGAATTGATCAAAACAAATTCTTAGAATATCAACAAATTAAATCTATTATTAAATGTAAATTTAGGCTCAATACAGCTGAATTAAAAATTCCAGCAAGAGTTTTAGATTTTCTTAATCTCAACCCCCCCAAATTGCTGTCTAAAATATACAAAACTTTATCTACATTAGATGAATCAATAGCCATCCCTATTTCAAATGGGAGGTGGATTTATCAGCCAGCTTTGACCAAAACGTCTGGTCTCAGATATGTTTAAGAACCTTTACAATAACAAAAAATCCTTATTTGCAATTAATACAATACAAAATCCTTCATAGAGTACACTATACAGGTCAACGAATGTTTAGGATGGGTTTTACATCGTGGCCGGTTCATTGGCAGGTTGGACCGGCCCTGGCCCTCGTTGGATGCCTGGTCTCGGCGCCCTGTGTTGCGCGGGATCAGGACCCGGGAGCTGGTACAACTTGGTGTCCAGATGCTGGCTGAGCCCGGCCTGGGGATGCTGTCCGTCCCCTGCGGCTATCGGTGGGGCGCTGGGATGTTGGCGGTGGGAATTGGCCTAGGGTGGAGGCGGCGCGTGGCGGCCGGCCCCTGCAGTGCCGGGGGCCCCTCGTCGGCCGGTCCCTTGTCGGGTCCCTGCTGGGGGGTGGGGTGCCCCTGGGCCCCGGCTCTCCCGGTCCATTGACCGGCCTGCCCTGGCGCGGCCGGTTGTCGGCGGGGCCCGTGGGCTCGTCACTGCTGCCCCCCGGGCCCCTGCATAGTGGCCGCTGGATGTTCCCCTGGGGTTCTCCTTTGTTCCACTCTTGGGGGATGCGGTCGGCCCCGCCCTGGTCCGCCTGGGGCTCTGGGGGTCCTTTGGACGTTTTTGCTCCGATCTCCTTCATGTCTGCATCGATTCCTGGGAGACGGATTGATGCCTGCTCACACCAGCTATCGAACACTCTTATGGAGAAACCTTATATGCACCAGCATGCTAACACACACACATAGATGTGGGGTCTCTGGTGTTTCAGGATATATTCCTGGGCTGAGGTTATCATTACTAGAGCTGGATTAATCGGTACCATGAGTTTTTCTGTGACATTGTTGTTTTGTTTTTTTATATCTATTTTTGTGTGATGTGGTTGCGTAATTCTTGGTTCACAATGTTTGGTTTGTTTTGTCGATGTTCCTTTTTCGTGTTTTGTTTTGTTTTTCCCCCTCTCTCTGCCATCCTGTGGGTATGGAGGCAGACTTCAATGTCTTCCTGTGTTTTCTTTGTTCCCCTTCCTCTCTTGTGTTTTCAACTCACCCTCTCTCTTGACTTTTTGTTTCCTACCTCTCTTCTTCATCTTCCTTCTTTCTTCCCCTTAACTTTCTGTCTCCGTGTCCATAACATCAGGAAATAAAAACCCCAACAATTCATAATAAAGATTTTTCACACATATATCAAGTGGAGGACTATAGCAAAAGCTGTACTGCTCCGCTTGTGAAAGTAAATCTGTTGGGCTTCTACTTGGTACTCAGACACCAATTCTGAGCTCCACACTGCCAAACAGGACACGTAAAAAAAAGCTCAGAAAATCGATACATAAATATATAGTATTACACTAAATTGTAGGACATTATGATCTTCCGGACCTTGGCCTCAATAAATTTTCTCGGACTGGACCTGATATGTACATAAATATCATCCATGTTTTTGTTCCATACTTGTATCACAGACTGACGGCAGGTCATTAAAGGATGTACAGGCACTTATTTTTTTCCACTTAAAGCACTGTACACTGTTACACTGGTTTAAAAACATTCATTTCAGTTTATGTAGTGCCAAATCACAACTCATCACATGTGTTGTGACAATCAGAAAATACATCTAATTATATATATATATATATATATACTTACTGATAGATAGATAGATAGATAGATAGATAGATAGATAGATAGATAGATAGATAGATAGATAGATAGATAGATAGATAGATAGATAGATAGATGTCGATTTTAAAAAGTAAACTGTATTTTAAATGTCTAATAGGCCTATTATCAGCCACTTTAAACCTGTGTAGGCTACAAGTAAAATCCATTAATATACCCTATTTATGTTATCATATATCTTTCCCCAAATTCCTTATTGAATCAGTAACTTAAGAGCTGTATAATAGAAGACACAATACACACAGCACACTTGTCTTTGGTAATATTGTATTAATGAATATTGTAGTACAAAACCATTTTTAATTGAATACTGATGAACAAGTAGCAACACATAAAGCACATTTTTAAAAGAGTTCAAGATATATTCTTAAAATAATTAACTATTGAATCCTTAGAGGTAATACTAACTGATTCAGTTATGTAAGCTTTTAAAAAACACATAGCAAATTGATGTATTGGATTGTTTGTCTCAGGACTAAAAAGGAAAAGACATTTAAAAACAGTCACTAAAACAGTTAAACATGTATTTTTACAAAGATTAATGATTAAATCCCTACATGCATGTAATATAACTGATTCAGTTAGGTATGCTTTTTTTTTATAACAAATTGATGTATTTGTATTTGATGGTTTGTTCCAGCACTAACTTTTCATATTAATGCCCTTGAGTCTTACTTTCAGTAATGTACTACCCTACCCTTCAGTAATGTGGGCAATAAGTTTTGCCCACACATTCAGTTTCATGGTGTCGAGCAGTCACGGGTCAGGGAGGAGGTATGAAACTAATTACGTGATCAAACACATACCAAATCATGTCCTCTTGCATGGGCCAGGAAAACCGGTTAATACCTACACGATGTTTGACTGGATGTATGAGTTTGACTTGCGCCTGCACTTTATCAAAGACTTTGATAATGCCTGGGTACAGGTCTCCATCATATTTAACCCCACACCACCTATCCACAACGTCAGGACCCCATGCAATCTCCTGCAATGGATGAGATTTCCTGCTTTCTATCTTAAATGAGAAGGATTTGGTTTCCCGAAACATGTGCATGTAAGTACCTTCTGTACAGCACACATGCAACTCACATCACGGTACATCATCTCACAAGCTGTGGTTGTGACAACCTGGTGGATCTTCATGGGTGTCGGTACCTGGGGAATGCTCTCTGGCAGCTCTCTTATTGCTTTGTCAACTGACTCCTCACTGACATAAAACAGCAAAATAGTTTGTATTGACCAAAGCATCAAACAGATGTGTTGCATTTTTTTAATTTCAACCGTGGCTCACCAAATAATCAGCTGTCCTCTTCAGGGTACCCCCAACCCCATCCGGCACCCCTTTGCCATCTGGCTTCAAAGAAAAGCCGCAGCTTTAAACCCAGTTTTGTTCAGAAGGGAAGTGAAGAGGAAGAAGTTCCACTTCTGTCTGTACTGGGAGCATGGACCGTCACTGAGGAAATGAACTACTGAAACCAGAGGAAAGCATCCATCCATCCATTTTCTATACCCGTCCATCCTAATGCAGGGTTGCGGGGGGGCTGGTGCCTATCTCCAGCGGTCAAGGGGCGAGAGGCGGGGTAAACCCTGGACAGTTCGCCAGTCCATCGCAGGGCAGGGCAACACAGAGACATACAGGACAAACAACCATACATGCACACACTCATACCTAAGGGCAATTTTAAAGAAACCAATTCACCTAACATGTTTTTGGACTGTGGGAGGAAGCCGGAGTGCCCGGAGAGAACCCACGCATGCACAGGGAGAACATGCAAACTCCATGCAGAAAGACCCCAGGCCAGGATTCGAACCCAGGACCTTCTTGCTGCAAGGCAACAGTGCTACCAACTGCGCCACTGTGCAGCCAGAGGAAAGCAGTTCTTTTTTTTTGTTTTTTTACCAGTGATGATGCGTCTGACATCATCTGTCAAATAGAATGTTTTTACATTGTTTTTGAAATCCTCCGACATGTGGACACACTTCTTTCTAGAGAAGGCATATGGATCCCCCCTGACAGTTTTCAATATTTTTTAATATTTTTTCAATCTGTATTTCTTTAGAATTGACCCTGACAAAAGGCTTGTGATAACCCTCATGTTTGCAGTTCCTTGTTCCTCTTCACCACAATTTTTTTGTTTGGGTCCTCAGCCAATGCTTCTTGGAAACGTTCATGTTGATCTTGTTTGGTTCCAGTCCCAGTGTAATGTCTTATTGTATTTGGGGACCCAAATCTTTTGTGCAATCTCTGGAACCTTTTTTTATATTTCTCCTTTTCTCTTCTTTCATCACGAATCATCCTTTTCAGTATATTTATTCCAAAATGAAACTTTCTCCTCATCTTCAATTCTAGAATTGCGCTGCTCTGGGTGGCTGCATGTTGGAGTGGCTCTGTTGGCTACATATTAAGTTTTGGTTTTTTTGTACATTGGTTCATCTTTTTTTTTAAAGAAGAGTGCATTTTTATACCTGTATAGTTTCTAGTTTTTGGTGCTGTGAAGCTGGAAGGATTTTTGCTGTAAATCTTTTCCTTTTTGACAATTTGTTATGATGCGTAACCATGGAAACAATGTGGTTTATAGCCGGGAGCAGCTGATTAACATCCCAAAAGCTGAAATAATACCTTAACTGAAGCCACAAATCAATGATGAGTTGATAAGGAGGAGCCGTGGATGCAGAGCAGGAGCGAAGAGGAGACAGAGAAAGAGGAAGTTCAAGCCATCTCTTCCATCGATCATAACGTAAGATCACTGGCTAACAAGACGGATGAACTCCAAGCCCTTACAAGCACTCAGCCAGAGTACCGTGAATGCAGTGTTATGTGTTTTATTGAGACGTGGCTGCTGGATCATATCCCCGACTCCAACGTCTCTCTGCCAGGCTTCCTGACTGTACGAGCAGACAGAGATCTGAAGACGAGCAGAAAAAGAAAAGGTGGTGGAGTAGAAGTGCTTGTCAACAACAGATGGTGTCATCCAGGAGATGTTACTGTGAAGAGTCATCTCTGCAGCCCAGATGTCGAACGCTTGGCAGTAAGTTTTCGGCCATATTATTTGCCAAGAGAGTTCACCAGTGTAATTTTGGCAGTTGTTTACATTCCACCTTCAGCCGTTGCCGACACTGCATGTGATGTCATCAGTTCTGTTGTTGCTAAGCTACAGACACAGCACCCCAATGCATTTGTGGCAATATCTGGTGATTTTAATCATGCCTCGCTCTCTACTACACTTCCAACATTTCAACAGTTTGTCAGCTGCTCTACAAGAGAAAACAGGACCTTGGATTTGTTTTATGCAAATGTAAAGGATTCATAAATGTCCAACCTGTGACAAAACGAACTGTGAGAAAATGGTCACAGGAAGCTGAAGAAGCCCTGCAGGGTTGTTTTGCAACCACAGACTGGATGACTATTTGCCAAGCACATGGAGAGGACATCAATGTCATGACTGAGTGTGTGACTGACTTTATAAACTTCTGTGTGGACAACATCATCCCCACCAGAAGAGTGAGATGCTTCCCTAATAATAAACCCTGGATCACCAGTGACCTGAAGGAACTGCTAAACAAGAAAAAAAGAGTCTTCAGGGAGGGAGTAACTTAAGGTCAAGATCAGAGACAGCAAGGAGGCATACAGGAAGAAGCTGGAGAACAAACTACAGAGGAACAATATCAGAGATGTCTGGTCAGGAATGAGAAAGATCACAGGTTTTAAGGACAGGAAGGATTGGATAGATGGATGTCTGGACAGAGCCAATGAACTGAACATATTCTTCAACAGGTTCAGTTCAGGAACTAGCTCAGCATCCCCCTCTCCTGTTGCCAGCCAAACAGACATCCCACTCTCCTCTGATCTTCAGCTTTCCTGTTACACCTCAGATGTTTTATCCTTCACCTCAGCCATGGACTCTTCTAATTCCACAAGTTTGACTTCAACCAAGTCAGGAAATGCTGCTACCCCCTTTGCCTCCCCCTCCCACTTGTCTGTCTCCAAAAGTCAGGTGAAGAGGCAGCTGGAGAAACTGAACTGGAACAAGGCTGCAGGTCCAGATGGTGTCAGCCCCAGAGTCCTGAAGGCCTGTGCAGAGCAGCTCTGTGGGATTCTGCAGCACATCTTCAACCTTAGCCTAACTCGGGAGAAGGTTCCAGTGTTGTGGAAGACATCCTGCCTTGTTCCAGTACCCAAAAGAACTCACCCATCAGTCATCAATGACTATAGACCCGTTGCCCTGACATCCCACATCATGAAGGTCCTGGAGAGACTCCTGTTGGCACCCCTGAGTAAGCAAACAAGAATGTATCAGGACCCACTGCAGTTTGCTTATCGCTGTGGAGTTGGAGTTGAAGATGCCATCATCCACCTACTTCAACCAACCCACTGTCATCTGGACAAAGCAGGCAGCACTGTGAGGATCATGTTCTTTGATTTCTCTAGTGCATTTAACACAATTCAGCCTGATTTGCTTTGTCAGAAACTCCTGAAGACACAGGTGGAGCCCTCAACAATAGCCTGGATCAATGACTACCTGACCAACAGACCACAATTTGTGAGACTGAAGAATTGTGTGTCAAACCAGGTGGTCAGCAGCACAGGAGCACCACAGGGGACCGTACTCTCACCATTCCTTTTCACTCTGTACACCTCAGACTTCCAGTAAAAATCAGAGACCTGTCATCTGCAGAAATACTCAGATGACTCTGCAATTGTCGGGTGTATTAGAGATGAACAAGAAGCTGAATACAGAGAGCTGGTGGACCACTTTGTGACATGGTGTGGAAACAATCGTCTCACCTTGAATGTGAACAAAACAAAGGAGATAATTGTAGATTTCAGAAGAAACAGGGATAAGTCAAACACTGTTTTCATCATGGGAGAAGAAGTGGAGGTGGTTGAGGAATATAAATACCTCGGAGTTCACCTTGACAACAGACTAGACTGGAGGCGCAACAGTGAAGCCGTCTACAAGAAGGGACAGAGCAGACTGTACTTCTTGAGGAAGCTTAGGTCCTTCAAGGTTTGCAGCAAGATGCTGGAGATCTTCGACAAGTCTGTTGTGGAGAGTGTAATCAGAGCATCAGAGCCAGGGATTTAAGAAGGCTAAACAACCTGATAAAGAAGGCTGGTTCTGATCTTGGGACAACTGCGGAAAATCTGGAGATGATAATGCAAAGAAGGATTCTTCATAAAATCAAAAAAATTATGGACAACCCTGAGCATCCTCTTCATGAGACAGTCATACAACAACAGAGCGTCTTCAGTCGGAGGCTTCTTCAGTTTCGCTGCAATACAGACCGCTACAGGAAATCCTTCCTGCCCACAGCCATCATCATCTACAACAACTCCTTAAAGAACTAATTATATGAGCTATACCAACACTTAATTTCCCTCTGGGATCAATAAAGTATTTTTGAATTTGAATTGAATTGAATTTAAAGGTTATCAAAAAATTGTTCTATCAAGTTGGGATCATTTATGGATTCTGAAGAGTACAATTTAGAATAGAAATTTTTGAATGTGTCATTTATTATTTAAGGGTTTGTTGTTGTCTGACCAGTATCTGTCCGTATCTCTGTTATTAACCTTGATGCTGCTTCTTCTTTAATTTGCTGGGCTAAGAGTTTACCTGTTTTTTTTCCATATTCATAATTTTTTTGTCTTAATTGTGTCAAGAATTTACTAGTTTCTGCTGTGTATAGTAAATTGAGTTCGGTTTGCAATAACTGCTTTTTTTTAATAAAGGTCTGGTGTGGGAGAGTTGGCATAAACTCTGTCAATTTCTTTAAGTTCCAGGGTCATTTTCAATTCCTTTTCCCTTCGCTGTTTATTTTTTAAGCTACTCAGGCAAATAATCTGACCCCTCATGTATGCTTTAAATGTTTCCCACAAGGTGGATCTTTTAATCTCTGGATCATCATTTGTATGTAAAAATATATCAATTTGTTTTTGTAGTTCTTCTATTACTTTATCATCTGATAAAAGGGTATTATTAAACCATTTTTGGTGGACGGGTCATAACCTATCTCTATGTGGAATGAAACAGGACTATGGTCAGATAACACAATTGTTTCGTAGCCACAATGTTTGATATTTATTAGATATGCATAATCAATTAAGAAAAAATCTATTCTAGAAAACGAATGGTGAACCGGGGAGAAGTAAGAATATTTCCTTGAGTTGGGAGATAAAGCTCTAAATGGATCAAATAATTTATAGGTATTCATAAGTCTATGAATGGCTTTAGCAGATTTTGATATGTTGGATGTTTTTTGTGATGACCTATCAATTGTTGGGTCTAACACTAGATTAAAATCTCCTCCAATAATCAATTTATGAGAGTCCATATTAGGTAAAACTGTGAAGAAGGAGGTGATGAAAGCTTCATCATCTACATTGGGGGCATATACACTAGCTAGAGTGACTGGTTTATTGTATAATTTCCAGTAACAATAACATATCGTCCAAGAGGATCAGATATTACTTTTGATGCTAAGAAGGGAATTGTCTTTCTAATAATTATAGCTGCGCCTCTGTTTTTTACTGGGAAATTAGAATGAAATATCTGTCCAATCCATTTAGCTCGTAACCGTTTATGATCCTGATCTCTCAAGTGTGTTTCTTGTAAAAACCCGATATCCATCTCTAATTTTTTAAGGTGGGTCCGGAATTGCGCCGCTCAAGGTGGCAGCATGTTGGAGTAGCTCTGTTACTTTGGTTCATATTTTTTTATTTTTTAAACTTTAATTCTTCCATTTCTGGTAGAAACATCGTTTTTGTGGACAACTGTTCTCTCTGGTTTTGAATGCTGTGCAGCTGGAAGGATTTTTGCTGATACTTTTTTATTTTAGGACATTTGTTATGATGCATAACCATGGCAACAAGGTGGTTTACAACTGGCAGCAGCTGATTAACATCACAAAAGCTCAAATAATACCTCAACTACAGCCACAAAACCCTGATGAGTTGAAAAGAAGACACCATAGATCCAGAGCATCCTCTACATCAGACTGTCATACAACTACAGAGCGTCTTCAGTCAGAGGCTTCTTCAGATCTGCAGAGCGCTACAAGAGATCATCCCTACCCACAGCCATCAGCATCTACAACAAATCTTTGAAGGAACTTGCATAATGAGTTACAATAACATTTAATTTCCCTTTGGGATTAATAAATTAATTTTGAATTGAATTGAATTGAATACATTTCCTCGTTTTAATTGGTCCATTGAGCCCTTTACAATTCCAGGAAATAAATTTGATCACGTTTTTGCAACCAGCTAAGTTTAAAATACTGTTTAGTTGGTGAAATAAAATGCTTGGTTTTGTTTTTTTGGACGGTCTCCAATAAAAATCAAAGTCATATTCAATAGTTGTGCAGGTAGAAACACAGAACAAAACAAAATCCTTAAATACAACAAACTCTAGTCCGTCCCTGAACCCCCCTGAACTAGCTGCTCTGTCAGAACTACAGAGGGAATGCGTGTTCCCAAAAGAAAGGTAGTTTATACACTCAGAGAGGTGTGTGAACATTTGACTTACCAATAAGCTCCTAAAAAAAAGAAAAATTAAACCAATTTCGCCTTCCAGACCTTCTTAAACATATTTTGGCCATCTAGCGTAAACCAGAGTTCTCTCAAATTAAAGCAAACAAATGTAAAAGATATTTAAAATAAAATAAAATAATAATCGTAATTAAAGAATAAATAAATAAAGAATTATATATATATATATGTACACACACACATACATATCAACGTATGCATGTACACATTTATAATAAAGCAATGTGTAGATGAACAAATGAGTAAAAATAGAATAAATGGTAAAGTGATTCAAATTCTTTGGGTACCTGTTTAGAGACCGTTACTCAGTTCGTGTGGGCCATAGTGTTACCACAAGTGTCCAAATTAGCGTTCTAACGTTCAATGCTCCTCCAGTGATGATGACATGTTGCTTTCAATAAACCTCTCCACTGCCCGTGGGTCGGTGAAAGTCATTTTGGAACCGTCGGCTGTAATCTCCAGCTTGGCAGGGAAAAACATTCTGAATTGGATTCCAGCGTCACGGAGTTTGGCTTTCACTTGATTGAAGGCTGCTCGTTGTCGTCCCACCTCTGGGCTCATATCCGAGAATATATGAACCAGTGCTCCTTCGAAGAGCAGCTTGCCTTTGGACCGGGACCGCGACATGATCTTTTCTTTCTCCGAGTAGTAATGAAGGCGGGCGATCATCGGTCGGGGCCGTTCACTCTTACGTGGTTTTGGAGCGAGGCTCCTGTGGGCTCGATCTACAAGAATGGGGCCGTCAAAGTTTTCTTCACCAAGCACTTTTGACAAAAACTTGGCCACAAACGCGGTTGATGTATTTTTTTCGGACCCCTCTGGAATGTTTAGTATCCTAATGTTTTGGCGGCGGCTCCTGTTCTCCAAGTCGATGCATTTCTCCTGAAGTTTCTTATGATCAGTAGCGAGAGATTGGTAGGAGTTCTCTAGAGCCGTGAGCCTGTCAGAAGTATCGTTGAGGGACCGTACCATGTCTGTCTGTGTGTCAGCTGCTTCTGCCTGCATTGAAAACAGTCTCTCGACTCTTCCCGTCAGCTCATCACGAATGGTGTTCATGTCTGCTTTGGTTGTCTCCCGCAAGGATGAGATCTCATCACGTATTTCTTTGCCGAGGCCCTCCATCTCTGTTTTAAGAAATGATCGCTTGGTGTCTCCGTACGAATTGAATTCTGATCTCAACTCGGCATGCAAACTGCCAAGTGAGATCGGGCTTTCCTCTGTTAGCCCCGTGGCGCCACTAGCTTTAGCATCTTCACTTTTTTCTGCGGTGGCGGCGTGGGACTCTACCTCCAGAGTCGTCTGCGTATATTGTCTACCCTTCCTGTGAGACATTATGATATCACGGACTTTGTGGCTCGGTTTATATGAAATTAGCTGGTCTGGAAAAAAAAATGTTAATAACGTTTTCACGGAGCCAGTCCCTTGCTCTGCTCACGCCATGCGACCGGAAGCGGAAGTCGGAAAGTTTAATTATTTTTTTTTGGAAAGTTGTTGTGTGTTATTATTCCACAGACATGTGAAGTAAGGCAGGCAGATGCGCATAGTAACTAGTTACATTTACTTAAGTAATCTTTTGAAATAAATGTACTTTTGGAGTAGTTTTACTAGAATGTACTTTTTGCTTTTACTTGAGTACTATTTTTATAAAATATTGCTACTCTTACTTGAGTAAAGTTTCTGGCTACTTTATTCACAACTAGTAACTTTACTGAATGAAACTGAATGCTTGTTTTAACCAAGAATGCATGAGACTCACACATACAGTTTATGTTAAAGTGAGACATTTTGTTTGTACACTAGCTTCATCATTTTAACATTATTTTCTGTCTCCTCAGGCTGTTGTGCCATTTGTATGTTGAGTGGGGGTACCTTACCCTGGTCTAACATATGTACATTACCCACTGTAAGTATTGGTTTCATTAGATTTACTTTGCAAAAAATTGATTTGGAAAAATAAATTAAATTTGTTATTTTACATTTGTCACATATTTCTGTTTGTTTGAAGCTTTAGAATTTGCACATAAATGTTAATTTCTGTCCAGTTACATCATTTTTAAACATTACATTTTATGTTACAGGGGGCATCACGTAGCAATTCAATTCAATTTTCAATTCAGTTTATTTATATAGCGCCAATTCACAACAGATGTCATCTCAAGGCACTTAACAAGAAGTAATTTCAATACATTTATACAAACATTCCAATCAGTTAAAAAGTTTCCTATTCAAGGAATCCCAGCAGATTGCGTCAGTCATTGGTGTGAGGTTGGGCCCTGTTAATGCAGACTTTCCAACCACAGCAATCCTTCAGCAATCCCTCATACTGAGCAAGCATGTAGCGACGGTGGAGAGGAAAAACTCCCCTTTAACAGGAAGAAACCTCCAACAGAACCAGGCTCAGTAGGAGCGGCCATCTGCCACGACCATCTGGGGGTTTGAGAAGACAGAGCAGAGACACAGAAAGAACAGAAGATCTGATATGAGTATTTTCTACAGATGTAGGTATGAAAAATTTCCGCCTTTTTCAGCTGATACTCCTGCAGTATCAGTGCAGTATTGTCGCGTTATGATCGCGTTACAATCAGCTTAACAAATTCGGCCGCAACATACGTCATTACGCCCCTTGTCCTGACGTAGCGAGTGGAAACACCCCTGCTCCAGGCGGTCATCCAATTTCTGCAATCGTGAATCTATCCACCAGGAAGCGCAGAAGTGCAAGCCTCTGTAGCCTGTAGATTCGATTACACAGGCGGTGGGCTGACGCCGTGTATCTGCTTTAGTTTTTGAAAATAATGATTTCCTTTGAGGGAACCCCTGGATCTTTTACATTTTTTAGCATTGTCTTTATCAGATTTTGTTTGTTGGCACTCGTAATTCTTGCAATATTTTTAATAATCATAGATTAAAGACAAAACAAAACACAAAATCATCATTGAGGGGAAGAACATTATCAATTGTTTTGACTTCAAAGAAAAAAATTCTGTACTAAAGTGTTGTGATTGCATTTCTCATAAGATGAACTGAACAGACTTTTGGATGTCTGGGAGCTATTTCAAAGATGGACTGAGCAGACCACATTTCCCAGCAATCCTAGCAGTGACCCCCAACACACTCCTATTGGTCCGTGACCACCCACGGTGACATCAGCGATGACATCACAGCCAAAGGGGGCTATAAGAGTAGTCGCGCCCTTTTTGAATTGTTCTCCAGCTAGAAGTTCTTGGATGGACTACTGCTGAACAGAGGACATCTCACCGGTGAAGATTCTCTTTTGTTCTGACCCGCTGGACCGGGGAAGAACTCATTTCAAAGCTTCGAAGTGCTCACCCCGTCTGCGTAACCAGGGTGCACGATGTAAGAACTGTTCCAAGACAGTTCATTAGATGTCAATCCTGCAGGCCATCCAGCCTGCATTTGGGCCACACGGTCCCAAAATCCTGTACAGGTTTTTTTTATAACTCTTCATTTTCTTGTTCAACTACGGACACAATTTGCTCTCCTCCTAGTGGACTGGACCTCCTTCAAAGCAAAGTAGGACTGAACCGGTTCATTTATACTAATATTGTGTCTGGGCGGAGATAAATAGAGAAAATAGAGTTTTAACGAGTTAGATCTCGTTCATTGTTGGTTTAAAGTGTTTTTTAGCGCTCTACCTGTTTGCTCATTTTTGCGTCGCTGCACGCATAAGTGTAATTGCTGTCTTTGAAACTGTCTGTTTTATCCTAAGCAGATTACACCTTTCTTTCTTTTTCCTTCCTCTTGTTCTCCCTATCTCTCTCTCTCGCTCCCTGTTCACCGTCGGCAGAGTCGGGCTCGGTCCTGCCTGCGTTAGCTGGTCTTAGCTGAAAGGTTAACTCCGTTGTCTTTAGTCTATTGGTGAAGCAGAGGCCTACCACATGGACGCTTTCTCCATGTGCTCCTTTAGCCAAAGCTAGTTTTATGACTCTTTCTTAGACTAAATGTGCTGATCTCCATCTTGGCACAGAGCTAAGATTTATGACTTTTCTCCCACAGGCTATCTGTGACTTGGGCCCCCTGGAGTGAGGTCCCCCTTCCTTTTCTGACCCGAACCTCAGCTGTCTCACTGATTTCATTTCATTTTAATTGTGTTTAATGTTCACCTATTATTATTGTCTAAGACCTGTATTAATTTTTGCATGCTTTAGAATAGATGGGATTTTCTATTTTCTAAATAAAGTCCCCTTAACTTAAAGAGAAGTTGTCTGGGATTACTTGGAGTGATGCGTACAATTAATGTCCACAGCGTAAGAACTTATTCCTTCACCTATTGTTTAATTATCTCAGCCTTATCAGGCTGGTAAACATAAACATAAACTGAGACTGAACAATTTGGCTATATATATATATATATATATATATATATATATATATATATAAATGTTCCTAAATGTTCCTGAAATCCAACAGGATGGTGCCCCCAAACTTGGTCATTTTTACATAAAATTATTATTCTTATTAATAATTGCCCTAAGCAATTATTCATAATTATTTATAGCCAAATCCTACCTATCTGCGGCACAACAATAGTAAACCTTTATATTTTGTTAGGGAAGTTTCATATCCATAAATGGTAAATGGTCTGCATTTGTATAGTGCTTTTTCAGTCAGAGGACCACAAAGCGCTTTACACTACATTCAGTCATTCACACATTCACGCACACATTCACACGGTGATGGTGGCAAGCTACTACATTGTAGCCACAGTTGCCCTGGGGCACACTGACAGAGGCGAGGCTGCTGGACACAGGCGCCACAGGGCCCTCTGACTCAAACCAGCAACCCACCGATTACAGGACGAATTCCTACCACCTGAGCCATAGTCGTCCCTAAATCTACATTTCAGAATTCTTCATCATCATTTAAGTTATTTTTGATAGAGGTGGATTATTGTTTTTAGTCTCTTAATTTAATTACAAACAAGAAATGTATATCAGTTATGAACATCTATTCAGAAATGTTTAACGGATAATATGTCACTATAACTATATTTCTCATGGGATACGTTATTGTTTTAACAAATGTGAGCTGGAAAGACTGAAATGTTGTTGCTACAATTTTAAATAAAGATAAATAAAAAAAAAAAGCTGTTCGTCTTAGAACATCAGCTGATGTAAACAATGAGGACGCGTCGGAAAACCTAAATATCATCAGCGAAATATGGACCTTACGTTTGAAGGTGAGTATTAACGTTCCTCGAATATGCTAGCTATGCTATTTATTTGATGTATAACTTTGGCGAGGTTTATTTTGTGTAATGTTAGGTCTTGTTAACTGTCGTAAGTAATTAGGCCTAGCAGATTTATTACTGCTCACTACTACCGCGGATGCTATTTTTGGGTGTATTTCTGAACTGATAATTGTATAGGCTGGTAGTAGTGAGGCTAATAAGTGACTGATTTATTAGATATATTGTTGGAGAGTTAATTTTAGTATTTTTAACATTAGTCACCTGTTAATTTAACTGCTAAAGAACACATTTACAGGAATAAATTAAACGATCCAAGAAATTGATAGTATAAACATTATAGGCCTACTTTTGTTTTCTCCATCATGTGTTCTTGTCTTGGACACACTAGCTGATGAGAAGGATTTGATAAATATGACCCCCAGTCATCTTCAAATGACCTATTGCCACAGTTTGTGAATGTTAGCTCATGGCGTAACATGCAGTTTTTTATAACATTTATGTGCTCCAGGGGGCTGAAGGGGCAAAATCCAGCATCATCCTGTGACAAAATTATATCCAGTGTTGGGGAGTAACGGAATACATGTACCGCCGTTATGTATTTAGAATACTAATTACGAGTCCATTACAATTACTATTTTTAAGTGGTTGGAGCCACAACCGCAGCCGAATCAAACTACGAGCAGTGAAGGAAAAAATGCATTCATTTTCTGGAAATTCGAGCAATTTTTCACGCTAAAAAAGGACAGGGGGGAGCACTCTTAACAGTGCAGTGCAATCTTTGTTTGCCAGTGAACAACCTATTAAGCTTGGTTTATACTATCTGCGTCCAAAGACTCAACGTCTAATCTGAAGAAACAACTTAAAGTATCCTAAATTGTTTTTATAGACTGTATGCATTATTTGACAGTACCTGTATTGTGTAAGTTAGGTCATTTCTCACAGTTATAGTGTCGCTGTTTGTTTTATCTGAAATGACGTTGGCTTGATGATGTTTCCTGCGATAAGGATAAAAGCTTTTGTTGTTCTTAAGTAATCAGTCATAAAATTACGATAACAACAAATTAATATGTAATTTAAGAATATTACATTGCCATGTCTTCTTTCCTTAAAATCACATCAAATTAAAGTCAATCAATCAAATAGAATTTTAAATAATTTAACTTACTCATATCCTAGTGAGGTGAGGGTGATTTGGCCTGTCCTTCACTGTTATTGTTGAACGTATTCAAGACTTTAAATTTGTTAAATGTTGGCATTTGCATATTGTTTTAAGTATGATCTTATTGTAAATACAGTCATGTGATTGCCGTGCAAAATTACTGTTACGTCAGGCTATTTTTGTAACAAGTTATTCCCATCTCTATAATATCTCTTTGTTTAATCACTAAATTTGTTCCATTCTAGTATTGATGACTGGAATAAAATACAAAGTGCACATTGTATTTTATCACATTGTTTTTTAGAAAGACTGGTCACACATAATGCTTTTCATAGTTGAATTTCTGTTCTATTTCACTATGGCTCACAACTACCTGATCTTAAAACACAATTACCAAGAATCTAAGGTTTATTTTTTCGTGGTAAAGTTTTACATCAGGTACAGCATGTTAACCCTATCTTCATAGGATTGTGGTTGCAGAACCGAGTGTTGTGCATGGCAGTTCAATTGTTATAGTAACCCGATTTGGGATGTACAAATGATCTCACAAGTGAACAAATATTTATGTAACTTCCAAACAGGGCCTCAAATGTTTTACTATATGAACGAGTCCAAAAATGATTCACACAGTCCAAAACAAAACAAAAAGTTTAATTCCACGAGAGAAATTGGTCAGTTTAGTTATTCAGCCTATAGGTAACGGTGAGACAAATTTTTTACGACACACAACCACGTTATTTAAACATTTGAGCCCGTCGGGCATGTTGTCAGGCTACACTATCGGTTGCGATGGGCAACACTGTCAGAGCGACAGAGACAGAGCAGGAAAGACGACTCGAATTACGCATTTAAATGGAGAAATTACGGATAACATTAAGAAAAAATGGAGAAGCAGGATAAAGAAAATGGTCATTACGTGGAGAAAGTCACTACCAGCGCCAAGCAGAAACGTAGACCCATACGAGCTGCCTGCAGCAGAATGGGACAGAGATCTTGACTCTTTACCTCCGTGCACCTACATGGAGATCGTTGATTACTTGGTTTTTGGCATCAGCTATTATACCATGCAAGAATTTAAAAGCCATAAGTCATATATGCGCAATAAGAAAACGTGTTCCCTTTACAACCCTTGCCGTTCTGTGTGGGGAAAGTTCAACTAAGAGTTCAGAGTCCTGCAATGGGGCGGCTACCCGCGGGTGGAATATTCCAAAGCGGTAAAAGACAAATAATTGATTCTACTATAATTTACATTAAATCACTCAGGGATCCCGTTATTTTCTGTCTTTGACCGTTTTTTAAACTTTGAAAAAATCTGAAACATATTTAATATTATTTCATTCTTAATTCTTTTAGTTAATATTCAGCCCGAACAATGCCATCACACATGGAGCAGATGAAAACATGTACTAAATATGAACATTTTACCTGCAGTCTCACAACTTTCTCATAGTGTATGGACGTGAATTGCGCAGTTTACTGTTTCAACTTTTTGTGATTTTATTTCGTAATTTCTATTTGCTTATATATTATAGTACTCAAAAAATACAGGTAAGCCACATAAAGTTGTTTCAAGAATTTATTTCAATACGCAACAGCAAAGAGGCACTCAGACAACACTGGCACATATTTGTTAAGCTGCTCTGATACCAACAACAAATGAACGCCTTGTCGCCTTCTGCTTCTGGTGGGTATTCTGACAACATGGCCGACGTGGGCGGGGCACTGGGCCGTGACGACATCTCATTCTCAATAAATGCTTCATTGTTGTTGTGGATAGTATAACAATATAACAACAATATAAGTATATCATATGATAACAATATGAGTGAATAAGCCAGGGTGACGCATCTGTCCTCAGGAAATGTTTTTAACAAGCAATCGGAGAAGGGGCTGGGGTGGACGCATGTCAGTAGTCAGTTTTTTTTACTGTGAGAAGACCCAAACATTTATCAATCATTTGAACTGTCACTTGTTTGGATTGGCAGATTGACATTTTTTTAATCTTTATTTAAAGTTGTAGCAACAACATTTCTGTCCTGTTTGATTCTCGCTATTGTCTTACTGTAGCCCTAAAAGATTTTCTGTTTTACGATGAAAACCCCACCAACAACTCCCTGGAACTTGTTGTAAATGTTTTTAGGCTTTACATGCTAAATTTTTTTCTCCACAAGCAAAAATGGCAAAAAGCAACTCCATCTTTCTCTGCCTTTAAAATGGAAATTAACTCTCTCCTTACATCTCTTCACTTGGTAAAAAAAAAAAAAAAGAACCCAAAAAAATGATGATGAAATGAACAGCAGTTTCCTGATCCCCCCGAAGCGCGGATCCTCATAGCACAATTGTAGTAATTGTCATGCAAATTGGTTCTTTAGACGTTGCAGCAAAGTGGCACGTTACCGACATGGCTGGTGTGACCTCAGGCCGTCTTTTTGAACCTGGTTGTGCTTTACCGGTTCACCCAGGTGTGGCCACAGCCTTACTGTGTCTGTGTTTTAATTTTTCACACAAGCCTTATTGTGCAAATTACCGAGCTAAAAGAGATACGTAAACAGAGCGGACATGAGAGCACCCGATGGAATAATCTCCTGATCAAACTCAGCTTCCTGAAAGTTATAAACTGCCTCCAGAACCCAGTTAACGTACAAAAATCTATTCAACAAAAATAGTGATAGCCTACAGTTAAATCTTTTTCTCTCTCAGGCGAGCCTTCTCTGTTTAAAACGTCAGGACTAATAAAATAAAATTTCCGGCACCATTTAAAAAATGAAATTATAAAAGAAAATGTTTTGATGATTAATTTAATTAAATATATTACACAGACTCGGGTCACACGTTAACAGATATTTTTAAGGAAGATAGTAGGCTAGATTTAAAAAAGGATTAATAAAAAAAAAAACTTAGTTTAGGCTAATTATTTCGTTTAACTGGAGAAGATTAGTTAAGAAATATCTGCAGTTACTAGGCAATATGGAACTGGAGTATTTTGGATGGAGTATTATGGGATTATTAAACACCGTTACACACTTTGGTCACTTCGTAACCTAGTCCGCGCACTTCATTGTTTATTCTTGTTTTTGTCTGTCTAATTCCCTACACTCTTGTTTTGTCATTTATGTGAAGAAGTGTAGCCTACCAAATTGGTGGTAGTCTTTTACCTGCCAACGAAAACTGACTAATTTGTAAATAACATGAACCTTATAGAGTTTCAGGTGTTTATTCACAGAAAACATGCATAAAGAACATGTGAAAATGTGTGTTTCTTCTCATGGCAAAAGTCACACAATTGTTGTGCACGTATTTCTGAGGGCGCAGCATATGGTGACAAGCAGTTCGCTGCCGCTTTGTTATCTGTGGGCCATCGTTTGGTCTCCACTTTGGATAAAGCCGAGTGTCTCAGGCACGTGGGGCTATCGTGGCGACATCCTTTGGTGACATCCTGCAATTACACACTTTCAAAAAATTAAGCCCGCCCCTTGGGAAAGCTGGTATGTTACCCTGTGATACAATCGGCTGATAGTCAGCTGGCAACTGAATTATCTTCGGCTGAAAGCTGACTGCGAGTTGGCAAAAAGCGGAAATTTTTCATACCCAGGTCTGTATGTTACAGAAAGTAAAAAGTTGATAACATGACTCGGTGTTTAGTTACTGGGAGCATCATCCCAGTCGATGCCCCCCGTCCAACAGGGCATTGCAGCCAAGCAGGATACCAGACCAGGTATATCTTCTATGGAGAGAAAAACACTGAGAGAAAAGAAAGTTAACAGTCAAAATTAACAACATAATAATAACAGAATGTACTGTAATACAACTGGAGAGTAGTAGTAGAAAAGGAAGTAGCAGAGTGAAGAAAAATTCTAAGCCCATAGCAGCATAACTACAGAGATAGCTCAGGATGACCTAAGCCACTCTAACTATAAGCTTTATCAAAAAGGAAAGTTTTAAGCCTGGCCTTAAAAGTAGACAGAGTGTCTGCCTCACAGACTAAAGCTGGGAGCTGGTTCCTGAAGAGATATAAATTCTGTTAATGTTGTATGAGGGTCTAATTTTGTAGTGCATGTGGAAACACTTAGAAACTGTGAATAATCAAGAGGAATGTGGCACATCCTGGGTGCCTTTTGGGAAGAAGCTGTGTGCCTTTTGGTGGGGAGGCTGTGACCATTCTGTGGGGGAAGATCTATGTGGGAGGAGTTTCCTTTTTAACTGTTGTTTCAAATAAAAACCTAAAGTTGAGATAAAGCTGTACTTAGTTACTAGAACTGAGTCCAGTGAACGACGTCTCACTGTTAAAATATATAATTGTTGTTTGTTGTTCTTATTGCTCCTTTTTACAGAAATGAACGAGCACACGGGAAGGTGAAATGAGAGCTCAGAGAGCCCAGGGTCATAAATTAAATGTGTCTGTTCCTTTAAAATAGGCTTTAAATTAGAATGAAAACACCTTCTCAACAAAATGGTGACCCCGACGTGATTTCTGGAGGAGCAAAGGAAAACGTGAGTTTGGAAATTGTTGTGATTAACAGATACTGGAGATCGGAGGACGGAAGTGACCCAGGCCTGAAGTTATTTGGTAAGCGCTGACACACGAGGCACAAAATTGACTAATCTAAAATGTTCTGTCTGTTGTTCTCCAGTAAATGTTATATCTGTTTCTGCTGAGTTAAATAGAGCCGACCGGGTCGGTGAACTCAGGGTGTGGCCGGCCCTAAGGTAAGCTAGGACGCTTCTTACTGAAAGCTTGCGTGTTGGACACAAAGAAGGCCGAGTGGGATCAGCTCGTGGATTGAGAAACCACGGAATGCCAAAAAAAAAGAAAACTCAGAGATCAGAGAGCGATTTTAACTCTGTTATTTCTTGTTCCTTTGACCAGGATCTCAGATCGGACTGGATCTCCGGGAGGAACCGCAGGCTGCTGAGAGTCCGTGCATAACCTGGTTCGGAACCAGTATCAAAGTCCTCCACCCCACCGTTAGGTAAAAAAGGAGGCCGGCAGATCCGGGGTTTCTTCCGGAGCAACAGTTGGATGGGGTCTTCCTTCATAGGGACAACAGCCAGTGAGTAAAAATTTGATGCATGAAAGTAGAAAAAATAACTAGGTCCGGGACCTTTTTATTACGAGTTTGTGTTTTGCAAATAAAGATCGGGGATCTTTGCGTGAATATTCATGTTAAAGGAGTTGGACTCCAAAAGCGCGCAGAGGTCTGGGATCTCAATTAGAAATAGGCCTAATGATAAATAATATCTAAATAATAATACTAGTAATGAAAAAGCATGATAATAAATACATAATTATATTAATGTGTGATAAACCGGTTGTGTGATTGTGTGTTTGTGTGTGTTAATGGAGATTTCTATGGTGAAACAGCTGTAGGCTGAACAGAGTCTCATGGTTTGAAGATTAAGTAAATAACACTGTGATAAGATAAATAGATCAGATAAAAGAGAAATAAAAGCTGAATTTACTTCATTAACACGAGAATGATGAATATTTAAAAATGAAAAATAAAAACAGCAAAATGTAACTTATCGAAATATGGGGAAAAAATAGCAAAGAAGGTTTAAAGGAGATGCAAAATTAATGTAAGAGAAAAGACAATAAATTTCTTTAAAATAAAGATTATGAATTTGAAACGACGATTGACTGAGTAATTTCGCGCACTTCTTGGTAGTTGCAATCTAAAATAAAAGTAAAAAGATCAAAATTGAAGAATTAGACATTTGGCGTCTCAAAGGAATTCTTGAAGGAGGAAGAGAAAAAGGGGGGTTAATGTGTAAAGCAGAGGTGTTTTTTAGCACCCGGGAGGATAGAAAACGTTTTAAACTTTGTTTTCTCCTAAAGTTCCGCCGAAAGAAAAATAGAATAAAAGAGAAAACTCACTAACATATAAAAAAAAAATCCTATGAAGAGTAAGGTCAACTTTACGGTGATCTAAAAGAATTATCTTAAACAACCGACCACCTTCCTCCCTTCCCCTCAAGGAAGGGCTGTTCTGATAATAAACAAGACCCCCCCTCTGTCCCTCAAGGAAGGGCTGTTCTGATAATAAACAAGTGACCCCCCTTCTGTCCCTCAACAATGGGTAGTTAGTTTTTCTCTTAATAAACAAACCAACTGTGATGGGTTGTGACAGAAATCGGTAAAATGGACTTCCTGAGAAAGACTTGTTTGAAACCAGATTCATCATGCGTTTCAAAATTGTTAAAGGTTATCCAACTGCCGGAAGGCAGAAGAGAAGGAACACACCTCCCCCCGCTAGCTGATAATGAGGGGGATGTTTTAGCTGCGTGCAGCTCAATACAAAAGGTTGAGATTTCTTAAGTACAGCGGCAACTTTTACTCTAATAATAATAATTTTAAAAAAAACTTAGCTAATATTTTTAATGATATTCATGGGAGGTCTGTGAGATCTCTCATATAGTATAAAAGAAATGGTTTAAAAATGACGGATTATGAGCAGAGTGATTTTATTTTGAAATTCAGGCGGATGTCTACAGGTCCTGTGGGGTAGCAGCTGGGTGGCTACGTGAATTTATTCTTTGTAACAAGTGGCGGCTTCAGATGTTTGCTTCTAACATTTTAATGACAGATAAGATACATGTTGAAAGGAAACAATCTTGTAATGCGCTGGGTTAGAGACTGCAAAAAAGAGAAGAAATGTTCGTTACAGGATTACCGTAGTAAGGAATGTAGTAACGCACTCCAAAATTCAACTTTAGTTACTGTAGCACACTGAGTATAAGCGCACTTCAATATTTACACTCAATGGAGTTGTTGCTAATGGGACAAAATTAAGGGTCTGATTAAGCAAGAAGATGTTTAGACCTACACCTGAGATTGGGAGAGGTGGCCGGCCCTCGCCCCAATATCAGTTGAGAATGGTACCATGTTTTTTGGGCATCTAGCAACAGACTCTTTCACATATAATCATAATAATAAGCTAATTTGTAGAATCTTTATGAAGGAGCAGATAAGTATAGAGCAAGGAATAGAGATGTGATGTTTTGTTATGGAAATATCAGTTGCTGATTATCTCATTGACAAAATGGTAGGAAGTTAGTGAAGCCAGATGAAAAAAATAATTAAATAAAATTAGGAATTTTGTTTTCCACTAAAAATGAGATTGAGTTGTTAGAAAAATGAAATAAAAATAATAGATTTTGCTACAGGAAAAACCTGTTGTGATAATCATAAAATCTAGAGATTATTTTCTAATTTGTTAGGAAGAGATTTCCTATTTCACTTGAAGTTGGGCATATTCTCTGTAGGGGATAAATTAATAATCCAAATTTTAGATTTTCATAAAATTCTTGAAACGGGACAGCTACCAAAGAATTTTTCTACTTGGAAAAAGAAAAATTAAAGTTTTAACTTTAGTTTGTATTCAGATGAAGATAAATAATCATATTATTGCTAACAGAAGATTCAAATTGAACTTTACATGTTTTTGGCATTTGGCCAACAATGGGGAACAGGGGTATGGTGACCTCCAGTGGCGAACTAATAAAAGCATTTCTTACGGACAATTCAATTCTCAAACTGATTAGTTCATGGACGAGAAGTGTGTCAGACATGGAAAAAAAAGAAAAGCTTCTCATATAAAATTAAGAAACAGCTTTGAGCAAATGAAGGCTGTATTGAAGAAGCTCTATTTAGTAAGAAAAGAAAATGTATCCTAACGGATTTGTAATGTTAACGGTGAAACATTTAGATACACTAACTGTTGCAGAAATGTTGTTTAGAGAAATAATGCCTAGATTTGATATCCACAAATGATCTATAGTGGTAACGGAACACATTTTGTGAATGAAATAATTGATAAAATAGGACAAAGATTATAGATCATTTTTAAAAGACAATTGGATTCTAAAAGCAGATTAAGGAAGGCCATGGATAAGACTAAACAGAATTGGGGATACTGTTTGGTTATGATAAAGTTATATATGAATATAACACCAAGTAATTGAACGAATTTGACGAGACCTTATACCTTCCTACAGTTTGGTATATTAAAATAAGAGGAACAATTATAAACTGATTTATGACTTTATGATAAAATGTTGCAAATTGAAAAAAAAAAGCGATGGAAGAAACGGGGCAAAATTGGATAGTCTTGATTTGGTAAATTATAAATGCATATAATTCCAAATTTGAAAATTGGCCTCGTTCTATTTGAAATAATCTGGGTGAGATATAGAATTCCTTAGATTGGTTTACTCTCTTCTAAAAAAACAATTTGATTAAGATCTGGGGGTTTTCATGATCAAAATACTGATAAGTACATGAGTTATAAATGCAAACTAATCATATGCCAGATGATCCTATATTCCTACAGGAAGAAGTGAGCTGAAAGTAGGTGACTGGATCCTGATTAAAAGCTGTAAACAGAAAATTGGTTATCACCCAGGTGGAAGGGGCCATTCCAGGTATTTTTGACCACACCAATGGCTGTAGAGACTGAGTTGGATACACTTAATCCATTATAAAAAAGCAGTGACCATTACTAGATATAGGGAAAGCAGTCTAAGAAAGGTGGTGTTAAAAACTGACTCCAAAGGGAGGTAGATACATTAGGTTCTACTTGTCTCAACCTCAGTGAAGAGAACCAGGAGAGCCACTTTTCTATAGAGACTGTTTTGAAGAGAGAGATAGTGACGATGAAGGTTTTTCTGGTTTTTCTGCTATCTAGTACTTTTATTTTTACAGTTTTTTGGTGGTGTTATTCCATTGGAACTTTAAGACTCACAGAAGAATGACATATAGCACATGAGGATGCTGATTTATTTTCTTGGTTCACTCAGAGAAGGACACACAGAAACCCATTTGAAACTAGTGTATGGTGACAATATGCAAGATATCTAGCAAGTAAATGAAGCATTATTAATTGTTTTGTTTGTTCTCAGATGCCATATTCTGTAGGACATTTACCCAGATATTTAGAAGCTTTCACTAATCTTAATGATCTGTTTCCAGATGTTACACTCCTCTCCGGGATTTGGACAAATTCTGAGCGTGCAGTACATGAACGAACAGGAAGTTATATGGGTAAAAATGTATATACTTCCATGACAAAAGTAAGGGTAAATTGGAGACTGGCACGACATGGGATTAATCTAAATAGTTAAAGTTGGACCTGTACACTTAAAACCTGACCAAAGATTTATTTGTTTTGAAAATGATAAAAATCTGACCACACTTTCATACCACTCTGGGTACATGGGAAAAAAGTATATAGAATGTGCTCCATATCGTGAATGTGATGGGAACTTTTCTATGGACGACCTGCTGATTCTCTGCGGATTTTGGCTCTGACACAATTACCCTCAAAATGAGAACGGTGGATGTGCTTCTGTTGAGACTTAAAGAGCATTCTTTTCTTGTATTTGCAGAGGAGATCCGACACAGCAGAAGGAGGAGGCGTGATATTTCAGCCCCTCATGGTCCCATCTGGGCTCCGATATGCCCCCTGAAAACAAATTATGGAGTGATTGAAATAAGTTTATATTATCTTTTTTTCCATGGACCGAGGTGGGTAAGGTCATGTTATGATTGGACACATTAAATTATAGATTCAGTGGTTTTGTTAATTCTTCCCTGGCAGTTCTAAAAGGTATAGCAGCTGAGCTCTAGGAATTGAGCTTAACTATAAATATACATGGAGATTAATCTACAATACAGGTGTTTATTGAACTATAACATCTTTCCGTAACAGGCTGCAAATCTAGTCACACCTGATTAACAGGAGACTTAAATAATTGGATGTTTCTGAAACAGTTCTGTTTCAGGAAAAGGGAGGAGATCCTTGGGCACAAGGGGAACTTAAATTTCAATTATTTTTTACAAAACAAAGCCTTTCAATTGGTCTCATTAAAAGCATTTCAGATAAATGAAAAAACAGAATAAAAAACAGCATTTGTTTAGGGTTCAACACTTTTTTGGTTAAATAGGTTGAAATTATAGTTTTCTTTTATAAGTAATGGGCTTCATAAGCTCAGAAAAATAAATAACAACAGTCGGTGATGTGGTAAAATCTTACAGGACTATAGGTTTAATGAACTTAGGCTGTTAGCAGTGTAAATGAATAAAATTAAACTGATCGTTTTCTGCGGGTTGAGCTTTAAAGCAGCACATTTTTCTTTTGAGTGGTGTCATGCTCATGATGCCATTTCGACAATCCAAAAAGACCAGACGTTTCCTGTTTTCCATCCTGTTTTGTTACCTTTGTGCGGTTGATTGTTTTAGCACACAACCCATTCATCTTACCTTGTGGCATGTTTATGCATTTAGTCTTTGTTTGGAAGTTTTTATTTGCATTATAACCTCTACTATATATTTTGAAGAAATATTCTTTATGGTCTAGGTTGTTCCAGTGTTACTCATTTTTGATACAGGATTTTTGGAGTGCACTTTGCATCAATGATGATTTTTGCGATTTACATACAGAAAAAGTATTAGCTTTTTCTACAGATAGACCTAGTTTGTAAGCTGTCAGGATAATAGTTTGATTTTGTGTTAGTGCGGCCGATCAGTGCGGCACTACTTAAAACTATGAGGTGAGTGAGGGATTTGATTTTAAAAAAAAGAGGACAAATCCATAAGAAATGAATCTCAAAACAGATACAATTATGGATAAAGCAAACCGGAAAAAGCAAATTAGTTGCAAGCTCTTCTTTTAGTTTTTGTTGACCAGGTGAGAGACCAGCAGCCAACCAGACCGCAATCTCTCAGTTAATCATACTAAAGAAATAGGCTGGAGCCAATGCACTCCCACTGAGGAGTCAGGACGAACCTGAGAGGACATCCAGGAGCAGCAAGCCAGAGCGGGAGAAGAACAGCAAGGAGCAGACTACACGACCTACTTGAACCCTCTGCTGAGAGGTTTCCAACTTCAGCACACCTGCACCATCAGGTGGCAGGGCGGCTTGGAGCACAGAGCTGCCCAGCTGGGGCAGCAGGGTTTGAAGGAAAAGAAGCTGAGACCCCTGCCAAAAGGGGCTGAACGATCCTCTGGTCTGCGTGCAGTCCTTAGAGTTTTTAAATTCAAGGCTACTGAAAAGATACACTTTAGCTCCATATAGGTGATGTGCTGGCAACCTCTCACCTTAGGTCATAGAAGAGCGAGCCGGACGACCACAATTCCCGGCCAGAACCAGATGACTTGACTACTGATCCGAAAAGTTCCAGAGAAGATGGACTCAAAATTGAAATTATTCTTTGCCTGACATTTTTCCTTACATATGGCGATCTCTTAAAAAATAAGAGATCAAGAGAGGGACATGAAGAGATATAAATTCTGTTAATGTTGTATGAGGGTCTAATTTTGTAGTGCATGTGGAAACACTTAGAAACTGTGAATAATCAAGAGGAATGTGGCACATCCTGGGTGCCTTTTGGGAAGAAGCTGTGTGCTTTTGGTGGGGAGGCTGTGACCATTCTGTGGGGGAAGATCTATGTGGGAGGAGTTTCCTTTTTAACTGTTGTTTCAAATAAAAACCTAAAGTTGAGATAAAGCTGTACTTAGTTACTAGAACTGAATCCAGTAAACGACGTCTCACTGTTAAAAGATATAATTGTTGTTTGTTGTTCTTATTGCTCCTTTTTACAAAAATGAACGAGCACGCGGGAAGGTGAAATGAGAGCTCAGAGAGCCCAGGGTCATAAATTAAATGTGTCTGTTCCTTTAAAATAGGCTTTAAATTAGAATGAAAACACCTTCTCAACATTCCACAGGAGAGGAGCCTGATAACTAAAAGATCTGCCTCCCATTCTAGTTTTAGAAATCCTAGGAACTACAAGTAAACCTGCAGTCTGAGAGCGAAGGGCTCTGTTAGGAACATAAGGAACAATTAGATCTCTGATGTATGATTGAGCTGATTATTAAGGGCTTTGTATTTAAGAAGAAGGATCTTAGATTCTATTCTGGATTTAACAGGGAGCCAATGAAGGAAAGCTAAAACAGGAGAAATGTGATCTCTCTTTTTAATATTTATCAGAACTCTTGCTGCAGCATTTTGGATCAACTGAAGGCTTTAAATGGCATTTTGTGGACTACCTGATAGTAAAGAATTACAGTAGTCCAGCCTTGAGGTAACAAATTTATGGACTAGTTTCTCAGCATCACTCCTGGACAGGATGTTTCTGACTTTAGCAATATTCCAGAGGTGAAAGAAGGAAATCCTAGAAACCTGTTTTAATATGGGATTTAAACATCGACTGTATAAATAATGGACAGCGTTTTTCCGCACTCCTCCCCGTTTACCAAAATGACCACGTTCATTGGGAAATCGTGGCGGATTTAGACTCCTCCTCCCCGGTTCTGACGCAGCATGTTCCTAAAAAGGGCATAAGGGCGGGATCTTCGCTGTAGACTCTGCCCTGCTTGGCCCTCGCGGAGCGTGTATTTCTGTCGTAATCCCGCCCATTCTGCTCCCACGCCTTTAGCTCTGATGCTCAACCTGGCTAGCCAAGCTAAAGGCTAATTTCTATATATCAATGCTCCCGGTCATTGACTATTGAGCTCATTCTTCTGCATCCACCTGTGCGCCCCCGACGGCTCTTTTTCCCCCCCCCCAATCTCATTAGGTAAGAACTCAAAACTTAAAATAATCATTAATATGTAGTGTTACTATAATTAAAGTCGAATGAAATACAGCAATTTAAACTGAATTATCACAACGTGATATCGAAGACAATTGGATAAAAACAAAGTCTCGAGACAGATTGCTGTCAAAATGTATGTAAAGCCGAGTGGAGGATGTTTATTAGCCTAGTCTAATCTGCAATATGTTTACATGTGTGTAATAATGTGTCAAGTATTAAATTCCCTGTATGAAAAGTGCTGTCTGTGCACTGTATGTGTGTGAACGAAAGTGCCTCGTGTGTGCTGCTATGAATGCTTTAATACAGTAATAATTTTAATTTAATAATGATTTAAATTCTACTCTCCAGAAATGAAGACAAATAAGGCCAACTACAGTAAGTAAAGTTACACTGAGCACAAGAATACTGCATTTAAAAAAAAGGTATCGATTGATAATGAAGTTCTCTTGTCCAGACCCTGAACCTGAGCTGGTCTCCCAGCCCCAGCAGGCTGATTGTGGACCAAGCCGCCAGCCTGAGACGGTCCTCCAGCCCGCCCTGGCCCACCAACCGGCCCCAAGCATAGTAAGTACAGCATCATAACAAAATAATGACACTGAATGAAAATAGTGAGTTATCAAGTGAGTTAATGTTGATAATGTTTTTTAAAAAATAAACTTTTTTTTCTGTTTTGCAGAAGTCGTGTGGATCATTGGTGACAGCCATGTGCGGCGTTCGAACCAGAGAGCTGTAGAGAAATGAGGCTGGTCCCCTTTTTCAACAGATCCCTGCGAGGACGAGCTTTGCCGGATGTCCTCCTGATTCACTGCGGCGGGAATAACCTGGGCTTCCTGCCCAGTGTCAAACTCGTCAATGCGATGAAGGAGGACTTGCTCCAGCTCCATCGCCTGCACCCTGGGATGCAGATTATTTTATCTGCTATACCCCAGTGGCGCGGGTATAGAGCTGGAGCAAGTCCGGCAAAGCTGGAGAAGGCCCGCAAGTTTGTCAATAGTTTCATGGCAACATTTATTGTGAACATTGGTGGTGTGACTGTTGCACACCCCAACATCAGACATGACAATGAGGATCAAGTTCATTTCTCCCCTAGGGGTTATTTATTTTCATAAATAATTTACTACTATGTCTTAAAGACCTGCTCCAAACGCTTGACATGCTGGTCATTGTCACTGCCTTTGAAGCTGGCTTTTTGGCCTTTTTATTTTTTTTTAAAAGCACCTAATGTTATGTCTAATATTTTATAATAAATGTAGTCATGCCTTTTGACAGTCTTGCGGCCTTTTCCTCGCACCTCTGCAGTTCTCAGGAGGGTATGCAGTGATGGCTGTCGCCAACATCCTGATAAAGCAGAGGGCGGAGTGCTTGGTGTCAAGTCATGATCAAATTTTGCACCTTTCTTGATGATTTTTATTTTATTTATTTTTTTTCGTTCTTAATAAAAGTTGTTAAAGATTGTGAACGCCTTTCTGTTTCTCCTACAAACATGCTTCATTATAAGAACAAATAATACTGATCCTCAGAGAGTTTTCATCTTTGAATTGATAGGTTAAGGTTAATTACTTTATTGTTTATGTTGGACAGGATCCTTGGCACTTTCTGTCAAATATAATTAATTTCTGCAGATCCAATGTTTATCTCTTTGATGATAAAATAGGATTGGAGATGCTGTCAAGCATCAGGTTAACACATTTTTGATCAAGACAGAATTCCAATAAAATTTGTTTAACATCTTGCACTATTTAGCAATTTCTTTGATAAATGACCTCATAGTTTAATGTAACTTTTAACAATTTTCTTCAGGGTTTATTAATATAATGTACTACAGAGTGACTTCACAACACAAGTTGACTATAGATTATCCCAAATATAGCTTATTAAATCTTTTTCTTCAGTGTCTAATTGAACTATATATCAATGTAAAAAAATTGAGTCGAAATCATATTATATTTCTTATCACCCACCTGTAATTTTTTACCTTTAAAACCTTAATTATCTATAACATACCCAATAAAGTAAAATCTTTAAATTCAGAATAACTAAAATTTGTATTTTTAAACAAAACATTGAATGTCTTGTGAAACATTATAAACAGGAATAAATACATATCAGCAAAAAAAAGGTTTCTAGTGGTCAAACAGATAAGGAAAACAATTTTAAACTTGCATTTTGTTATTAGAAACATGTTTTACTTAGACTCATACATTATTCAATAGTCTTACTTGACATTTTAAACTGAAAAAAACTCGGACAGAATGCGTTAGGAGAGTTTTTTTAACATGAATCAAGATTGGCGCTCAGACCCCTGCGCAACATTTAAATAACGGCATGAAATGCATGGCGTGGATGAATGATTGCCAGAATGTTCCCCAACGTCTGGACACTGGTGGTGGTAGAAGACAAGACCCGGGCAGTCGACGACAAGCAGAGCAGAGGAGAGGCCAGGTCGCAGCATGGCTGGGAAACGGCTGAGTGATTGACCAGGGAGCTTAAGAAGGGGATCCTGGGCGATGAGAGGCTGGAGCTGGAATGCACTGATGATTGGCTGACATCGAGGCGGAACTGGCGGTTATAAGAGGATGAATGAATGCAGCTGGTAGATCTTCCAGGTTGAATCTGCGCAGAAGCTTTATAGAGCAAAAAATAAAAATGTAATTACGCATACGCAAGTTCATATTTCAGTGACTTAGAAAAAACTTAACAGCATAGACTTTCCTGTTGGTTTGACAAGTATGTTTCTGCCTCCATCTGTTTTATTTTTCAGAATTTCCATTAAGTGTAGAAAATGTTAAAGTCAAGTATCTTGCACCCAATTGTTGTTCACATAAAGCTAATTCAATTTGTATAGTAATAAACTCTTTTTTTTTTTTCTCTTGATCCTTACCTGAAGGGGAAACTGAACACAATGCCGAAATGAAAGACGTACAACTCATAGCATACAACAACTCAAACCAGAAAGTAGTCCAAAAATTCAAAAATTTGTGTTGGGTATTCTAAGTGGTCATGAATGGTTGTATGTGAAACATAACATAAAATACTTGCTGAAAGTGCTCTGGATATTGTAAATAAAAATCAAACCACTAAAATGCTATTTGGCCTGGCTTAGTTGCAAGCCCACTCACCACGACAAGGTGCAGGCCTCGAGTGGGAACATAAAAGACGAGACAAATAATGTGAAATTATAACAACATTTAACAACAACATAAGGAAAAAAAATTCACAATTAAAATGAAATGCAAGAACAAGACATAAGGGGGTGAAAATAAATTCACGCCACAAGACAAATTACATTAAACATGAATGGAAACTATAGTGGGCAAACTTAACATGAAACAAACTGAGCAGCAAAAATGGACTGGAACATGCCTGTGCTGCTGCATTTAAATATTATGAACATAACATTTTTTATATTAGAGTTTTAAATATTTTTTTGTGATTTTTACAAAATGTATTGAAAACACCCAAAAAACACCATAACCAAAGTTACCAATGTAAAAATAAGTAATAACTATACACAATGAAGACCCACTATAGTGTAACAGTATTAAAGAATAAAAGGTAATTTGTTGCCGTTCAAGCAGACTGAGATACTGACATCAGAGACACATACAGACAGTAGACTCACAGGTCGCTTGCAAGCAGACTCTATGAGATACTGACAACATCAGAGACACAAAGACAATAGACTGACAAAAAAGCAGCACTCCTGATGATACATATGTTTTAGTAGTGTTCTTAGCATTCCCATTTCAATGAAAGCATCCGCTGTGCCCCATACATGCAGACACTTGAAATGACTTGGGCCCCGTCCAAGCAAGCTCCAAATTCGAATAAATGACACGTTGCAAATGACACAAATAAACACACACAAAAGCAGATAAGGTTTTCACAAACAAATCCATACATCTATAAAAGAAGAAAGAGAAAGAACAAATACATTTTTACATAGCAGAGACATAAATACAAAACACACACAATGCAGCAGACAAGTCACTCTCCATAAAAATTGATTATTTTGGTTAGTTTTTTCCGAAGCATTTTTCCATCTCTTATTTTGTCAGTGTGTTGCCGGGCTACGTGGTTCAAACGTACTTTGCAGTACCCTGAGCTAGCCATCTTCACAAGTACATGGAGATGATTGTCTTCAACACTCATGTCAAACATGTGCCTGCGCAACTGTGGAAAGAGGTTCTTGTCCACACTGTCCATGAGAACTTGTGTGACAATTGCTGCTCTTATTCCCTTTCCTACTGGTGGTTTTCCACTATTGCGTTTCAAAATGTGCACAAAGCATCTCTCGG
Source organism: Valencia hispanica (assembly GCA_963556495.2). Taxonomy (NCBI): domain Eukaryota; kingdom Metazoa; phylum Chordata; class Actinopteri; order Cyprinodontiformes; family Valenciidae; genus Valencia; species Valencia hispanica. Next base: position 5,568,086 of record OY747716.1, on the reverse strand, counting down.
TTGCCTGACAGATTGAAACAATGTCTTGAGATGGTTTTTAAAGGCCACCTCTGTCCTTGATCGCAGTAAAAGGATGCACTGTGTTTTCCGAAGTTAGAGCTTTTATACATGTCATGCAAGTAAGACTTTTTTTCATGTTCTTGACTACAAATCCTGATATGTCAGCAACAGCTGCTTCCTTATAATCTGACAGTTGTTCAACATTTGGCAAGCCACAGATGGTGTCGTCTTCCGGTGCACGTACTTCAACTGGTTGAAGATCCATCCTACATGCAAGGTTTACATTTGGAGGTGTTAAATCAAGAACGGGTGTGTTGTCAAGAAGAAGACAGTTTCCTGTACCAGTTTTTACTTGATGCCGCACAAAAGGCGCTTGTATGCTGCTCGAAACTGACTAACGTTGGGGTTGTCATTTAACCCCCCCCCCCGTGCTCGAATGGCAGCAAAGAAGAGCTCCAAGTGGTCCTGGCTGAATTTGTAGCCCAGAAGGTAGCGGCAAGGGGCAGATGTCTGCTCTACAAGGTCTTCATAGAGGCCCATCATACTCCGGCAAGAAGCAACAAAACCCACAACTCCAACCTTTTTGGTGTTGTGTATGTCATGCTTCCCCTTTGTCTTTAGGCCACGGAGAAGTGACTCTGTTTCATCAAGCACAGCCTTGACACAAACCTTGTTTGCTGGTCTTGGAGGAGTCTTGTGGCCTTTACCAAATGGATTGTGACTGTTCAAAACATCAAAGGCAGCATCTACTGTGCGCAGGAAATACGAAGTGGCTGCACAACCACTGAACTGTGGATATTTTAAGTGCTGCTCACAGAAGTCCAGAGCGTCAGCTATACTCTTGCTAAAGATCTGCGCTGCAAGATTTACCTTCATTTTCTGACTACGCCATTCTACATGAGCCATTTTGAGTTTATTTCCAAGACGCAAACTCTCCTTTTGCTGAAGCTTGTGGAGCTCCTCTATGTACTTCCACTGAATCAGCTGCCCGTCAGCTCTAACAAGAACCCTGTTCGAAGCAAATGTGTTCCAAAGAAGTTTGAGCATGTGACAAGCATCTAGCAGCACATGGACTTTTTGAGTGTCATCTTCTGGATGCTTAAAGAAAGACCTCATAAATGTGATATCCAAGTCTGCACCCAGCTCTCGAAGCATAGCGAAATTTGCAGACGGTCCATTGCATGTCAATGAGACAACCCTTACAACAATTGCATGGAGCCTAACAAGACTTTCACGAATGATGTTTGCCCTCTCTGCTCCATTCAAGCTACAGAGGTTATCACTGTTTCATATAAACTCCTTCACAGTTTGTAAACATAACATTCTAAATTCCAGAATGGAGGCAAGACCATAATGCATTTCAATAAAGAAATAAGTGTTCGCCACAAATATTTGACAAATGACACCCACCCAAATGACACCCACCCATCAGAGTCTGTGAATGTACCTCACATTGATCGTTTATTCATTGTACACATTTTAAGTTTTGTAGGTTTTAATTTATCCTACTTTTTCCATTCTGAAATGTTTAAATTCCTTTTGACAAATATTTTAATAAGTGATCTCTGAACAACATGCCCAACAAAGAAGCTGTGTAGGACATGATGTAAATTAATTATGAGAAAATGTTTTCAGGTTGGAGAATGTGATGTCATAGCCTCAGGTGGAGCAAGAGACACAATTCTGTATTACCAAAATGGGATTTGGATAAGAAATATACCCCCCCAAAATGTTCACTGGTCATTTTTTGTGACATGGTCCATTTTACAGCTGTATCTATCCAGCAACAACACAAATTCGTTGAATTAACAATAGTCATTTTCCTGCCCTTCATCCAAAATGTATAGGTGATGTCACCTGAAACACAGCTATTGCTGGAATGGAAAATGCACCAAATGTTTGTAGTTTGCTTGCGTTTCCTGTTTCTTACCACAAGGCGTCCCATACGTAACATAGTGTCGTTTTTCCAAGATAGAGATGATCTAAACGAGTAGATTGTATATTTTGCATGCTGAGCAAGTTACAGGAAACACGTCATCACATTACCTCTTTCCCTGGAAAACATAAAAGGTGGGTTTTAAATCTTTTTCTATGTACAATACTAAGAAAAGAAATAAAACAATAAAAAATGACATTAGCTGTTGCAATTGTTTAGGTACACGTGTTTTCAATTGGGTCCTGCAATTTAAAATCAACAAAAGTGCTCAAATTATGTAGAAATATCTTAAATTATGGGACATAATGCAACGATATATGGCCTACTACCTTCTTCACTCTTGCTCCAAATACAGTTACACCTAACAAGGACCATATTACTGCTATTATTCATAACAAATCAGTTACTACTGTTCAAACTCAGTGGCGGCTGGTGGGATTTTTTCCAGGGGGGTATGACTATGATGACTAGATATCAGCAGTAAGTTAAAATGTACTGAGGAATTATAACAGTACCACTATACTGTCTCCCCCTGTCTTTGGAGTGCTGATGGATCTTAATATTTGGCTGATCAGGTCCGAGCTCTTTCACCTCAAACTTCTCCTTGTATCTCCTGCTCACAAAAATGGAGGAACACTTAAAAAGTCAAAAAGTCAGATCCGAATGGGGGGGGGGGAAATCATCTTGGATATCTTTAATGATTATGACAAGATGATGTGTTAGTAACAAAAGGATGCCACAACAATTATTAAAAATGGAAATTTCCACCCTGTAGAGGAATGAAATCAAAGACACCCCAAAAATGAAAATGATGTAGCACACTAGTCCCTTTTGCCAAAATGTCATTGTATCAACTCAAAATGATCCTTAGCAGTATGTGGAGCCTCCACGTGCTTGTTCTCATACCTAACAACACCGGGACATGCCCCTAATGAGACCACGGAGGGTGCCCTAGAGGATCTCCAGATCTTGACCAGGTCATCACTGGGCTCCTGGACAGTCTGAGGAGCCACCTGGGGATGGACTGAAACATAATATCCTAGAGGTGTTCTGTTGGGTTTAGGTCAGGGGAATGTGGGGGACAATCAATGGTATCAATTCATTCATCCTCCTGGATCTTCCATCCTCCTGCCTGCCGACTCTAGCTACATCAGGCATTGTGGTGCACCAGGAGGAACCCAGGTCCCCCCACATCAGTTATAGGTTCCCATAAGGGTCCAAATTACCTAACCTGTAGAGGTCTGTGTGTCCTTCCAGGGATATCCCTCCACAGACCATCACTGATCCACCACTAAACCGCTCATGCTGAGTGATGTTGAAGGCAGCTAAAGTTTCTCCACAATATTTCCAGACCCTTCACATCTGTCACATGTTCTGCTGTTCTCATCAGTGAAGAGCACAGTTGCCAAATCTGGTGGTCTATGGCAAATGGCAATCAAGCGCTATGGTGCTGGGCAGTGATCACAGGGTCCACTACAGGTTAGAGAATGTCCACTCGACTGCTATCAGGCATCGGGATGAAATTTTGTCAGAATCTATGTTGGTGCAGTGAGGCCTTTGTTCCTCCTGGTGCACCAGGCAGTTCATCGAGGATGGAGGAATTGATCCCATTGACTGTTCCCCATGTTCCCATGACCCCTGTAGAACACCTTTGGGACATTAGTCAGTCTGTCTCAGGACATGTCAGTATTCAAGGTCCGTCAGTGAAGTGTGTGAGTGAGCTCCCCAGTGTTGGCCACACTCTCACAGACCAAACACAGATCACACAGTCTGGTGTGAAAAGATTCCAGTGGACACCAGCGAAGCTCATGTGAACTCCATGACCAAGAGAGTGTTGTAAAATAATGTTGTCCACACACTTTTGTTGCCAGTGGTTTAGACGTCAATGGTTGTATGTTGAGTTTTTTTGAGATGACAACAAATTTACATTGTTATACAAGCTGCAAACTGACTACATCGTATCAAAGTTTAATATCTTCAGAGTTATGCCATGAAAAGTTAAAATCACATATTTACTAGAAAGTGAGGGATACTACCTATTGTGAGATACTGTAGGTATTGCTATGTGGTTATATTGCTAAAAAAAGAAAACATGTAGGGGGAAGAAAGCCTATTCACATGCAGCCCAATAAGTATAAGCACTTTGCATGTACATTATTGAATAAAGCTTTTCTTTCTTTTTTCTTATTTTCTTATGTTTCAGCTCCACAAGTGGAGAATGCTTGATCGCTTTCTGCTGCTTCTCTTGAGCAGAAGGACAGGCCAAACATTTGTGGCGGAGTGCCTGTGCCCATTTGAGGCCAGGAGTCAGCAAGAGAAGGAGGCATTTAACACAATTAAAATAATATATGAAAGTCTTTTGAATGGTAGGGTTAACTCACAACAGAAACGTATTATGTCAATAAGCAATACAAAAGATGTTTTCTCCAAAGCCCTCTGAGGCAACTTTGTTGTGATATAGGGTTATTCAAATAACAATTTGCAATTTGTATTTGAATTTAATTGAAAACCAATAATCAGGACAAAAGACTAAAGCAACTTCCACCCAATTAGATGGTTAAGAATTAATAAGATCTGAAAAAGCCTTTGTGTAGTACTGCAATCCCTATTAAAAAAATAAAACATTAGCCAGAATGCACTCTGTGAGCCCAGACCTTCAAGGCAGCTCATTTTATTTCACCCAGCCATTCTTAGTCAAACAGTGATTCTGAGCAATACCAAAATCTAATAAATTGTTTCTTGTTTTATATTTCTGTTTGGAACATTTTCATTAAAAGTAGTTTTTGTGTAAAGTAACAAATGTGTTCATGCCCTCTTGCTTTACTGATGTTTCTCTTGGTTTATTGACTTTTAATTTCCATTGTTATATTCTGTTTGTTTTTTTTCTCTTTTTTAATCACCAAATCATGTAAAGCACCTTGAATTACCCTGTTGTTTAAAGTGTGCTATACAAATAAAATTCCCTTGCCTTGCCTAAAGTTGCTGACAGACAAAAACAATATGACCACATTTTAAATGTATTATTTTATATTTAAGTAGAACCTTTCAACAGAATGTTATTCATTTCAACCTAATTACTGAGACAGACGTAAGAAACAGTGGTGGGTGTATCACATAAAAATCAACATTTCCATATCTTATGATGTAACTTTAAGCAACAACATCTCATGCTGTTTACAAGTCTGGGACATGGTATTCTATACCCTTCCTGAACAGCTGTTTGTTGATTAAGGTCTGATGTGCAGTGGTACAGTCCCTCCACATGACATAGGATTTCAATCTTGAAAAAATTGCAGAACAGTCCATTTCAGGCCTCTAGCAGTCATTAACTGTGGCATTGTTGTGAATGAAGACTTAAATTATAAAGGCCAGTGTTACTGATTCAGAGGCACTGTGACTGGATTAATTATCTTATTCAGGTAGTATACCACAGAACACAGTTGGTGGGTTCCGTAGATCAGACACTTTAGATTTTTCAGGTAATCACCTTGGTCAAATTCACTTTACCTGAAAAGGTGTTATTCCATTTTAAAAGCCTTCTGCAATTTTGAGTGAAAGTCATTTACTGCCTATTAAACCTTTTGTGATTATTGTATTTTCAGTCTTAATAACCTTTTAAAATTGTCATATTGGTATGAATCAATCAAATTCTATATAGTGCACAGTGTCAAAAATGTAGCTTATTTTGTGTTTTTTTCTACAGTCAGTGTTCCATCTGAGGCTCCTGCACCTGAGTCATCCAACCCAACAATGTCCACTGTGACATCTGAGCCTACTGTCCTAATCTCTTCTCCCACTCCATCCCCTGTCTCTGTGAATCCTGAGCCTCCTGTCCTTGTCCCACTCTCTTCTCCCATAGCTGTCTCTGTCCTAGGGACCTCGGACTCCTCTCTCCTTACTCCACTGTCTTCTCCCACTGCTATGCCTGTGACCTGTGATCCTTCTGTGTTACCTTCTACTGCCTTTTCTGACCCACCTGTGCTTACCTTACTGTCTCCTTGTACTGCTTCCACTGTATCCATTACAACTGACCCACTTCTTCGTCCCCCACTGCATGTGCCCAATCCTTCCCATGCTCCTATGAACCTCAACTCTTCTCTCCCTTCACCTATGTCTTTTCCCACTGCTGTCCCTGTTTGCTTGTCTGCACCCACTTCTTTGCAGACCTCATCTTTATCTCCTAAAACTTCTGCTGCCCCTGTCTCCACTTGCCATAAAACAATGGCAAAGACTAAGAGCACAAAAACCCAAGACGGTATTTACAGTTTTTGTGTATATATATACACACACATACATATACACATACATATGTATACACACACATATACATACATATATATATATGTATATATATATTGTTGAGAAAATGAGTAATAATTCTCTAGTCTGTCTACTCCTTTTTCTCTACCGGTTCTTATTATCTGTCAATCTGAAAGAAAGAAAACACACAGTCACTCAGAAGTTAGATTGAAACAGGCCTGGGGAGATGTGTAGTAATAGTTACCAGCACAATCTCCGGAGATTCTTTTACGCCTGTGTTCCTATATTGAAGCTACAGCGTTATAGACCCTGCAAAGGGAGGGGCGGTCCCTCCCATTTGCTCACAAAACTACTTTAGAAGATACTTATACATTTGTGATAGGTTAATTGCCACACATTCTAATTTTGCTCTCTGTTGCTATGCTGAATCTGCTATTCTCATGAGTCTGCCTCTTTCAGTCTGAAGTACATCCGGTGCTGCTGACACTCTGCACTTGCGGTTTCAAGCGTTTCCTGTTTCTTCATGCAGCTGAGCACAACACTTACAACTTCCCTTTTTTCTACCTTTAATACTTAAAACCAATTATTATAAAACTTAAGTAAATCATTATCATAGAACTTTAATCATAAAACTTTGTAAAAGATAACAAACAGAAAAATCATTACAACAATATATATGTATATGTGTGTGTATACATATGTATGTGTATATGTATGTGTGTATATATATATATATGTATGTATGTGTGTATATATATATATATATATATATATATATATATATATATATATATATATATATATATATATATATATATATATATATATTCTTTTTTTTACATATGTACTACACACTTAATTTGTACATCATTTGCCTAAAATAATATTTCTTACTAAATTTCAGAATGTCCAGTACACAGTCAGCAGGAAGTCTTTCCGATCAAGAGAATTATAAAGGAAAGAATCAGGGAGGTTAGTTATTAAGAAGATGATATAGCCCCATGGTTATCATTTTGTGGTATAAGTACCACTGTTGGTCTGATTTGTAGTTGAAGTCTTGTTTTAGTTTGGTTTAGATCTGGTTTAGTCAAGGTTAATTAATGCCTGGTTTAGACCTCATTTGTAGTAGTGGGTGTACAATGTAAGAGGACCACTAATAAAAAATTGCACTTCCTTAAAATGCAGAAGTTTACATTGCATAATTGTGTGAAATTAATTATTAAAAGTTTATATTTTACATTTGAATTTATATAATATAAACAATTTGTTATGTGGGACTTTATAAAAAACTGCTGTTGTTACAGTGCATTTAGAATATTGATTTTCAATTGCAAGTAACTTTTTTGTATGTATTTTTTCTCGTCTAGGGGCATGAAGAAGTGAGAGTTGAGTGGCAGCCGTATTTGGCCTGGTATGTATTTACAGTATGTGACGTGTATATATATATATATATATATACATATATATATATATATAAATATATATGTATATATATATATATATATATATATATATATATATATATATATATATATATATATATATACATATATATATATATATATGTATATATATATATATATATATATATACTATAAGGAAAAGAACCATAAGTAATCATTCCCTGGATTATTGTTCATGAGTCCAACATTATATATATATATATATATATATATATATATATATATATATATATATATATATATATATATATATATATATATAATGTTGGACTCATGAACAATAATCCAGGGAATGATTACTTATGGTTCTTTTCCTTATAGTGGCGTTAAATGAACGAACACGTGGGAGCCAAAAGTGAACTTCTTCTAATAAAAAAGTCCACATTTAGGATGATAAGTTATTGTTCAGACCTCTTCTGTCATCATTTTGGCTTAATTTATTTTATGTTTTTTTTTTTTCCTCCAAAATATTGTTGATGGATTTCATGCATTGGGACATTTTCTTTGTTGATGTAATTTATCTTTTTTCTAAGTTAATAAAGTGTTCAAGATGACTTATTAATAAACCGTTGTTTTTTTTTTTTCAGTGCAACCCCCCTAAGGCACCGCATGCAGCCATCAGGAGTTACCACCCAAAGCCCAACCCCAGGCCGGCCACGACGTCCAGCACCCCTTCCGCCCAGTGATCCCACCCCCTGGAGTCCCCCCCAGACGGCTCCAAGCCCAAAACCCCCACATCAGCAACAGTATCCCAAACGACAAAACTCCTAACAGGCAAATTGAGGGAGATGGTGGGATGTTACATTTCAGACACTTTGATAAGTCCTCACATATCTGGCACCAAAATTTCTTAACAGGTGGACAGAACCAAAGCGCATGAACATAAGTATCTGGTATATTGCTTGAGTAATCAGGTATTAGACGATGTAAAACCCATCCTAAACATTCGTTGACCTGTATAGTGTACTCTATGAAGGATTTTGTATTGTATTCATTGCAAATGAGGATTTTTTGTTATTTTAAAGGTTCTTAAACATATCTGAGACCAGACGTTTTGGTCAAAGGTGGCTGATAAATCCACCTCCCATTTTGAAATAGGGATGGCTATTGATTCATCTAATGTAGATAAAGTTTTGTATATTTTAGACAGCAATTTGGGGGGGTTGAGATTAAGAAAATCTAAAACTCTTGCTGGAATTTGTAATTCAGCTGTATTGAGCCTAAATTTAACTTTAATAATAGATTTAATTAGTTGATATTCTAAGAATTTGTTTTTATCAATTCCATATTGTGTAATTAATGTATTAAATGGGATAAAGTCTGTTCTATCAAATATATGTTCCAGGTGTTCAATTGCATTGCACCTCCAGACTGGAAAACTTATCATAAATTTTTTTTTGCAAGATGTCGGGGTTATTCCAGATGGGTGTACGTCTGCATGGGATTATTGTGGACTCTGTCATTTTTAGAAACTCCCACCATGCTGTCAGAGAGGAGCTGATATTTATGCTTTTAAAGCATTCATATTGTTTTATATTTGAGCTAATAAATGGTAGGTCTGAAAGTTTGATCTTATTACATAGTGTCTGTTCTACGTCTATCCAGGACTCGTCTAGGTAGCTATGTTTTAACCATCTTGAGATGTATTGGAGCCTGTTGGCTAAGAAATAATGATGGAAGTTTGGTAGATCTAGACCTCCTTTTTCTTTGGTCTTCTGCAGTGTTTTTAAGCTGATACTTGGGGGTTTATCTTTCCAAAGAAATTTAGAGATAGAGGAGTCCAGAGACCTAAACCAGTCTAGTGATGGTTTACTTGGGATCATTGAGATTAAGTAGTTGATTCTGGGCAAAACCATCATTTTTTTTGAAGCAACCCTTCCCATAAGTGATATGGGTAGGCATTTCCATCTAGCAAGATCATCTTCCACTTTTTTTAAAAGTGGGATGTAGTTTAGCGTTATTAAATCTGCCAGTCTTGGTGAGACATTGATACCTAAATAGGTAATATTCCCAGTTGTGTATTAGTTGGATTCTGGACAGAACAATTGATTGGAAGAACTGTAGATTTTAACCAATTTATAGAATAATCTGAAACATTTGAGTAAGAGTTTATCAACCCGATTACCTGAGAGAAAGAGGTTTGTGAATGCTGGAGCAAAAGTAATACATCATCTGCATAAAGACTGATTTTATGTTCTATGTTATTGCATTTTATGCCTTTAATATTGTGAGTTTGCCTGATTGCTGCAGCTAGTGGTTCAATAAAAATTGCGAACAGGGAGGGAGAGAGAAGACATGCCTGCCTGGTACCTCTGTGAAGATAAAACCTAGATGATGTTTGGATATTTGTCCTTATACATGCTGTTGGTGAACTGTATAATATTTTCAACCAGTTTATAAAAGAATTTCCAAAGCCAAATTTATGTAAGGTTACAAATAAGAATTTCCAGTTAACTCTATCAAATGCTTTTTCTGCATCTAAAGATAATATATTAGTTTTAATGTTTTTACAGTAAGAAAAATCTATTAAATCTATTAATCTACGTGAATTTGTGGATGAATGTCTCCCTTTAATAAAAACAGTTTGATCAGGATGTATTATAAGAGGGGTTACTTTCTCTATCCTTTTTGCGAGGGCTTTGCAGATTATTTTAAGATCAACATTAATAAGGGATATTGGAGGATAGCTGGTAGGAAACAAAGGGTCTTTACCTGTTTTTAGTAGAAGACTAATGTAGGCAGAATTCATATTTGGTGGGAGTCGGCCATTTTCCTTGGTTTCCTGCAGCATTCTGTGGAATGTTGGTGCCAGAATATTCCAGAATTCTTTATAGAACTCTGTTGGAAATCCATCTGGGCCTGGAGCCTTTTTATTGGGCATGCCTTGGAGGGCCTCCTGGAGTTCAGCCGTTAGTGGTGAATCCAGGGCCATCGCTTGACTTTCAGATAATTTAGGTAGTGTTATGTTATCAAAAAACTGTTCAATTTCATGATCTGATGGATTTATCTCTGGTGAGTATAAACCCTTGTAAAATTCTTTAAATGTGTTGTTTATTCTTCCAGGATCATATACTGTATTCACGGTCTGATCTTTAATAGCAGATATAGTTGTTTTTTCTTTATTAATTTTAAGCTGGTTAGCCAAAAATCTACCTGATTTATTACCTTGTTCAAAGTTTTCTATCCTAAGTCTTTGAATTAAGAACTGGGTCTGTTTATTAATAATTTGATTTTATTCTAGCTTTGCTTTACGGATTTTGCCTAGTCTCTCCTCATCTAGAGAAGCTTCTAATGAATTAATAGTTTCTTCTAATTCCTGGGTACGTTTTTTTTCCATTTTCTATTTATTTGATGAGAATGAGATTATTTTAGCTCTAATCACATTTTTTCCTGCCTCCCAAAGAATGGATGGCGACGTACCAGGGAGGTCGTTATATTCCAAATATGAGGCCCACTCTTTTTCAAAATATTTAATAAATTCTTTATCCTTAAGTAAGGATATATTAAATCTCCAATTTTTGCTTTGAGGTGTTTCTGTATTATTTACTAAAGTTAGAGAAACAGGAGCATGATCGCTAACAGCTATAGGGTGTATCTCAGTGTCTGAAATGTCAGTCAACAGTGAGCTGCTGACTAACAAATAATCCAGTCGAGAATATGAATGGTGGACCTTTGAGAAGAAAGTATATTTTTTGTCATTGGGGTGAATCATCATCACAAAGTCCATAATCGCTCATGTACTGTTTGACTATATCTATAGATTTCCAGCTGCGCTGAGTCCCTGCTGTGCTGAGCCTGTCTATTTCTTCATTTAAACCAAAGTTGAGGTCGCCCCCAAGAAGAAGTGAGCAATCCATGTGTTCAAGGAGCACAGAGAAGAAGGAATAAAAGAATGAGGGGTCATAAACATTTGGACCATATATACTGACAATACATAACTTTTGGTTATGTATAGATAGTTTTACTATAATGAATCTACCCTCTGGATCTGTAACTGTATCTATTTCTGTAAAACGTACATTTTTATTTATTAATATTGCTACTCCCCTTTGTCTAGAGTTTAGCATGCAGAAAACACATTAGGACACTCAGGGGATTTAAGATCATCTGCAGCTGAGGTAGATTTATGGGTTTCTTGTAATAAGACGACATCAGCCTTCAATCTTTTAAGCTGGTTAAAAATCTTAACTCTTTTCTCTCTGGTGCCAGCTCCATGAACATTCCACGTGACAAACCTTAGAGTAGTCATAGTTTTGAGATAAAAGTTGTAAAGTCCATATCACCATAGAAACTGATAAACACAGGTGTATTATTAGTTTGTGCCTGGGGTTGCCTGATTGAAAATCCAAAAGCCGAGATATAAGAAAGAGAGAAATAGAAGAAAGTTGTGAAGGTGTGAAGGGTGAGAGAGAAAGAAATAGTTATATTATGAAAAAATTCTGTGTGTGTGTGTGAGTGATAAAAGAAGGATAAAGGAGTGACAAAGACATTTGGTGATAAACATGTGAAGATGAGAAAAGAAAAAAGAGCCAGTATCCCAGTGCTTAGCCCTGGCCCCGCCCACATTGAGTAATGTAAACAACTTTATAGAGCTGTGCTAACATTACATTATAGTTGACTGATAAAAAAACTCTTATCTGACCAGTGTTACATGATTAATAAAGCCAAGGAGTAAGCTGGGGGTCCCTGAACAGCTGCCCATTAACATACAGTTTATCTACCGCTACTGTAGCTCTGGTGCCTTCACTGATATATTTCTTTCTGATTGGGAACAAAACGCGCCTTCTATCTAGGATTTCCTTCGGATATTGATCGTTAACGCTGTAATTCGTTCCCCGCAGCTCTCTGCCCTGGCCTCTGACCTGCTCTTTTTGCTTGTGATGCTCGAATTTAGCAACAATTGGTCGCGGCCGGCTGTTGTTGGGCTTCTTACCTCCTAGGCGGTGGACGCGGTGAAAAGGGATGTTTTTTACCGTGTCGCTTGGGAGATTTAACTGATGTTGGAGAAAATCTCGGACGGTGGATTCAGCGTCGTCCTCAGCCTGTTCTGGGATCCCGGAAAAAACAAGATTGTCCCGCATTCCCCTGGCCTGTATATCCAAGATAGTTTCTTTCATCCTCTTACTTTCTCCGGACAGCTGCGTCATCCCCTCGGTGAGTTTCTTTACACTCTCCCTAAGCGTTTGGTTTAATTAATTAATTAATTAATAAACAGTTTTTGCAGTGATTGCTCAATATAATTTAGTGCAAACATACTGGGAAAAAAGGCAATTTATTTATGTATATATTATCTTTTTTCTATTTTACTTATTTATGCATAGTGTCACTTGCTATCATAATAGTGATAACAACATTTCTATTTAGTCATAGAAAGAAATTTTAAATTTGAATCAGTTTGTTCTCACATTTAAAACGTAAAATTGTTTTAATACCTGTTTTCTAAATTGAGATGTTAATAAAAATAAATATTACAATACAGCAAAAAAGGGTGCAATATACCTCAAATTTGCTCACAAAGTGCTATGACTCTCAAGAAGACTCAAAATGAAAGTGCGCACCCGGGGGGGGGGGGGGCACTGCTTTCTTAAGCAATTCAACTGTATTCAACTTCGGCTTGTCATCATAAGTGTTAAAAGCATTTGTACAATAAAATTTATATTTTGAAGCACAGTTACAAATTCCAGATAAAAATTTTGAACATCAGATGAATAACATATGTGAGCCTCCCATAGGTGGTGCTTTTCTTTAGATATAAAGTGGAATTTCAGGATTTTACAATTTAGTGTGAAAATACTGTCCTGTAAGTGTGCTTTTTCTATTAAGACCGACAATGGCCACACCTGCAAAGTTTTAAACATCAGACTAAGGCAGAGTCCCACTGTACCAAATTTCACCCCCATAGAAAGTCTCTAGGGCCCCACAGCAGAAACATGGGGCCACCACTCCTGGAAAGCACTTCCACAGCACTATCATATATGTCTGAAGCAAGGGCGTAGGTTTGTTTTTAATATTGGTGGGGACAATAACCATAAACATGAGTGTGGTTTGAAGATTGGAGGGGACAATAAATAATCATTCATATATAGGTATTTACCCTTCTGACGTTTTATTATAATATACACTGTGGTGTAATAACAGGTGTAAAAATTGAAAGCCCGTCTTTCAAACGGCGCTGAAAACCATCATTAGACTGTTGTCTGGGAAAGATCATGTTTATCCACATCGTAGCACAAAGAATAATGTTGGCTACATTAAGAATATGTTCGCCCCAGTAGAGGAATGAGCAGCAAACAAACGCATTTCCCGTACCCTTCTGTGCGCAGAAACGTCAACTGCAACTTCACTACAGTTCTGCATAAAACAAGAATCAGCTGTGCAACATTCCAGAGAAATAAAAAGGGAAATAATTTATTGTAATACAGGGTCACGTTATTTTCCGTTTTTTGTTTTTTGTTCACTTGTTGCAGACGCGCAGACATTTTGAACTTTACGCAAAGAGTTCAGGTAACTGAATCAATCAAAAACAGATTCCTATGACAGCATCTGACTGATTATCATCTCAGACCTGGACACGTATTCAAAGCATCGCTATCTGAGAGCTCAGCTGACAGCATCATGGAGAATTACGGTGGGATTAGAGTGCATAGCTGCAGCGGACACAGACCGATGGCGGTTTTAAATCAACGAGCGGGTTGGGTCTGGATTTAATCTGGAGATAACTGTGGGTAAAGGGTCGGGTTAATAAATCATCTTAATGCATGCAGTTTGTTAAACTTGGACCTTTCCAGGACTCTGCAACAGTAAACTGTATACTTGTACTGAAATTATTTTGTATTTAAAACATATGTGAGGGAAATTAGATATGTAAGCAGAAACTATAGGGGAAACATTTATTTTTATACAGCTTTGTAGACGAACCGATCGCAAAAATTGTTGCATGACTGGAAAATGGGCTAAAAAGTATGACAGAAATCACACAGTGCTGCCCACCTTGCTCCCTGGGGGAAGCGCGCACAGAAACCTATTTTTGGCGCCTCGTAAAGCATCATAACTCCGGCCCTGAAAATTGTAGGGTGATGGAACACATGTCAATGGAAAGCTCTCACTGAGATGTCTGAGATATGTGAACCTCCTATAGGGAGCGCTATTATTTAGCCATAAACTGGAGTTTCAGGGTTTTACAGAGTGCAGTGTAAAAAAACACAATTGACCTGAAAATATGTTCTTTAGTTGAGAACAATAACACGCTTGCCCCCCCCCCCCCCCCTCTCCAGAAGGGGGTTCAGAAGATATGAACCAGGTTCTTTCAACAATTTGCCATATTGTGACCCCATTTGGGGGAGGTTCCTGTAGAGCCACACCCACCAACTTTGATACATTACATCAGACTAAGACAGAGTCCCACTGTACCAAATTCCACCCCCCCCCCAGAAGAGTCTATGGCCCCAGGGCAGCCAAAAAGGCCCCTACCAGAGGCCTCCATTGACCAATATAGGAAAACACATTAGAAGCTCTTTGAAGGTCTTTCTGGGTGGCCACAGCCACCAAGTTTAAAGCATGACATCAGACTAAGGTAGAGCCCTACTATTTCAAATTTCACTCCCCTAGAAGTCCCTAGGGCCCCACAGCAGCCAAAAAGACTTATCACTTCACCTTCTGACCTTTACATTTTGAAGGGCTGTATCTCCAGCCCCAAGTGGACTAGAGACATGGGGCCACCACTCCTGGAAAGCCCTTCCACAGCACTATCATATATGTCTGAAGGCCATATGTCACCCTTTGTTTCCTTGAAAATGCTAAATAAAACATGTTCGGGTCAACAGACATATGAAATCCAACGTTTTCAAGAGGACCCAAAAATCTGTGTCTAAAAAATTGAACTTCTGATCCGATTGTCATAGAGGCTTGGTTGAGGGCTCTAATGAAAGGTCTTGGATAGCTGAGCACCATGGCCTAAAAGTCGTGTCCCTACGACCTTCCATGGCGAAGCTAGAGGGCACCAAAACCCTATTTTTTGCACCTCGTTGTCATGATTTCATCCCTGTCCCTGAGTTTGCTGCACATTCCCTCCACCTGCTGATTGCTCATTGTCTTCACCTGGGCAGCTCCCTATTTAAACTCCTGCTCTAGGCCTTCTCAGTGCGAGATCGTCTGCCTTAGTTACAGCCTTCAAGCCCTGTTCAAGCTACTAGTGCTAATCTGTGTTTTGACTCTGCCTGTCCCTGACCACTGTTTTTGCCATACTCTTACTGGATTCTGAGAGGAGTTTTCGTCGTCCTGTTGCTGAACCTTGCCTGATCCTGACCTGTTTAAAGTTTATTTGACCCTGGATATTCCTCTGCCAATAACCCTCTGTGTGTGACCCTGGACTGTCTCTGGCCTAAAGATTTCTGGATTATGGATACCATTCCCTGGTTTTGGTGAGCCTCTGAACCCTCTGGAACTCCATTTCTCAGCTCTCCCAACTCTGCAGAGGGCAGGACACTTGGGATTCTCCAGCTCCTGGTAAAACTCCTTTGTTGTTGGGTTCCCTGAGTTTATCATCTCTTCACCACGCTCACCTCAGTTTTGTGTTCCAGGCCACCTGAGCAACCAGATCCAAGCAGAACCTCTTCAACACCTTTTCTGTTTAATCAAATAAATACCCTTGAAAAACATTAAAGTCTTGGCTGCGTATTGGGCCTCTGGCTGTTTATACTTAAACGTTACACCTCGTAAAGCATCATAACTCCGGCCCTGAAAATTGTAGGGTTATGGCACACATATCAATAGAAAGCTCTCACTGAGATGTCTGAGATATGTGAACCTCCTATAGGGAGCGTTATTATTTAGCCATGAACTGAAGTTTCAGGGTTTTACAGAGTACAGTGTTAAAAAAACACAATTGCCCTGAAAATATGTTCTTTAGTTGATACCAATAACACACTTGCCCCCCTTCAGCTAGGGGTTCAGAAGATATGAACCAGGTTCTTTCAACAATTTGCAATATTGTGACCCCATATGGGGGAGGTTCTTGTGGAGCCACACCCACCAACTTTGATATGTGACATCTGACAAAGAGTCCCGCTGTACCACATTTCACCCCTTAGAAGTCCCTATGGCCCCAGAGCAGCCAAAAAGACTTGTCTTCTGACCCTGGCAGTTTTAAGGGCTCTATCTTCGGTAAACTGAGTAAACTACAGATATGGGATCACCAGCTCATCACACACACCAAAAGTCTGTTGACAATGTGACTTTACAATTTGAGGGATAATTTATTTGGATCCTTAATATACTGTCTCATATGGCTAACTAAACTGTAAAAACATGGCTTGCCACTATCTTCCAACATTCCTTTAATCCCCAAAATATTTGTTGTAATACACAATTTCTGTTAAAAATTGTCATATTTTCATGTTTCAATGGTTCACCTCAAGATGCATGACAGAAATGCCCCAGCCCTGTGATATTGTTTTATGGTTTAATATTTAAAAAAACACTCATAATAAGACAGTTGTTTTACATTTAAATTGTATTGGTTCTAAACTTAGAAAAGGAAATCAATTTCACAAGTAATCTAAACTGGCCCCTTTTCTCCATTTCTCCTTCTATATCAACACGATTGTAACAACACGAAAGCTTACGTGTAAGTATAGATGTGTGTGTAACCCATTGTAACAGTGTAGCATGGTGTCACTATCAAGTCAGAATTGTGTTGTATTTGTGCATTCAACACCATAGGCTTGGTAAGTGGAGTGGAGCTTGTGCTGTCCTACAGATGTAAAGGACAGAAATAGAAGAAAAAACTCAGTATATCTTAGTTTTTTTATTGACATCAGCACTCAGCTGGAAACTTCTAGAACTTTTGGAGTCTTTTTACTTTATAATGTGATCCATTGTCAATAGTATGGCCTCATGTTACTATGTTGGTCATAGATTTTGCAGAGGTCAAGTATTGTTGGGCAAGCACTGTCTACCTTCAGCATTGGTAAGGGCTTGATGACGCGCTGTGAATTGGCTCAGTGGCACTGGTGGTTCAAAAACGCAATCCACATGCACTGAGTATAGCCACGTATAACAGCCTTGTAACAGTGACACAATGCAGAACTGAACAGTGTATGATAGAGGCATAGGTGTCTGTGCAGATGAAATGTGAACCACCAGTCACTTGAGACAAATGCTTAAAAAGGAGGACAAGCTTGCCTCATCCACACCTTATCATCACTGTCGGTGTTCATCACAGTCGGTGTTGATGGGCATGCAATGAAAGTAGAGATAAAACTGATATATAATGTACAGTACTAAGTGTGAAACTTATATCCTCCTGAGACCCAGAGAAAAAAACAGTATCTTAATTATGTCTTTCATATAAATCACATGTTGAGATGTCAAAACCACATTACAAACACTTTTTGTTACCCGTTCTCATTTTTGTTTTATAACTTGTAGACAACAATGTACAACAGGACTCCATTGATTATTATGCAACACTTTTCACTAGAATTATAAATCACTGACATTTAAACATCCATACACTTAGTAAGAGCATCCTTCTGTTGTTAATGTGCTGGAGAGAAAGTTTCTGCCACTACTGAGTATCATCCTCCTTCTCCTCATCAGATAGCTCTCAGCCAGAGTCTATTAGTTAGTTAGAACATAGAAAGTTCTCTTATATCAGATCTTCTGTTCCTTCTGTGTTTCTGCTCTGTCTTCTCAAACCCCCAGACGGTCGTGGCAGATGGCCACTCCTACTGAGCCTGGTTCTGTTGGAGGTTTCTTCCTGTTAAAGGGGAGTTTTTCCTCTCCACCGTCGCTACATGCTTGCTCAGTTTGAGGGATTGCTGAAGGATTGCTGTGGTTGGAAAGTCTGCATCAACGGGGCCCAACCTCACGCCAATGACTGATGCAATCTGCTGGGATTCCTTAAATAGGAAACTTTTTAACTGATTGGAATGTTTGTATAAATGTATTGAAATGATTTCTTGTTAAGTGCCTTGAGATGACATCTGTTGTGAATTGGCGCTATATAAATAAACTGAATTGAATTGAATTAGTTGTTCTTCATCTTCTTCCTGCTCTTGTTCACAACATCCAAATGTGTTTGAGGTTACACTCATGTATGTAGTTGTAACATTCTTGATTCTTTTGCCTCCTCTACTTTTTTCAAAAGGCAGCAATGCAGTCCTTTGTAGCCATCCTCAGTCATTTCCATTGGAAATTCTAATAAAAGACAAAACAAAAGTACACTTAAAAAAAGAATACAACATTTTGTTCCATTGTTGGATATTTATAATAGTAATTTTTACTTCTTTTTTTTTTTTACATATTTTGTCGTTTTTGAGCTTTTTAAAAAAACTATGAGATTCTATCTTACCTCAGAACTAGGGCTGTAGTTAAATAAAGAAATTGTTAGTCGACTACAGTCTAGCCCAATGGAACGATTAATCGACTAAAGCAGTAATGCAAAGGTGAATTGTCAGAGATTAACACAAAGAAAAGACTCAAAATTGATTTGGTAACGTAACATATTCAGAGATATCAATAGAATACATTTTAACCTAAAATGTAACCTAAAAGTACTGCTATTATCGTGAATAAAACAAAAACAAAGCTTTCTTTTTTTCCCCCCACACATCCCACCCCTCTGTTTTAAATGCACATTATAACAACACGCATCAACACCACACTCGAGCGGGAGGATGGAGGCTAGGGGTCTTATCACACCCCTGTTCGCTACGGGCCATCAGGGGTTGGGGTCCGGAGGAGGAACAGGCGGTCTGGTCGGGGTCCTGGGCTGTCGGGCTGCTTTGCCACTGTGGGGCCCTTGGCGGTCTGCTTGTCTCCGTTCTAGAAGGTAGGGGGTCCATCTCCCGGGTCCGGGGACTGGTGGCTCTACTGGGGCATCGGTGCCTGGACCTGGGAGCATAAAGTGTGTATGGGGTGTGTGAGTGAGGGTACAGCGTCATTTTTTTGGGTGTCTTGGTGAGTCAGTGAGAATGTATGTGTTTAAGAGGGAGGGAACGTATGACTGTGTCTGTATGTCTTTGTCTACCTGTCAGGTTGGATCTTGGTCTGCCCCCTCGCCTGGCGCACCTCAGGCCTTACGCTTAATGGGGGGCCTATTTCCCCTCCGTCACTCCCCTCCGGTGATGGGGGCCCCTACCTGCCGGTGCATCAGTGGTCAATCCGGTTCGGACCTGGTGCATGCCTGGCCGGTCGGCCGATGCGCTGGGCCGATATCTTCCTTTGGTTGGTTGGGGCACCTCTTTTAGAGGTGCCAGGTTTGGGATTGTTGGGTGGTGCCTGCTCGGTGGCTCGGCGGGATGCGGATCCGGCTCGTTTGATCACCTGTTCTGTGCGCACCATGCGTGGCAGGTTCATTGGCAGGTTGGACCGGCCCTGGCCCTCATTGGATGCCTGGTCTCGGCGCCCTGTGTTGTGCGGGATCAGGACCCGGGAGCTGGTACAACTTGGTGTCCAGATGCTGGCTGAGCCCGGCCTGGGGATGCTGTCCGTCCCCTGCGGCTATCGGTGGGGCACTGGGATGTTGGCGGTAGGAATTGGCCTAGGGTGGAGGTGGCGCGTGGCGGCCGGCCGCGGCCCCTGCAGTGCCGGGGGCCCCTCATCGGCCGGTCCCTTGTCGGGTCCCTGCTGGGGGGTGGGGTGCCCCTGGGCTCCGGCTCTCCCGGTCCATTGACCAGCCCGCCCTGGCGCGGCCGGTTGCCGGCGGGGCCCGTGGACTCGTCACTGCTGCCCCCCGGGCCCCTGCATAGTGGCCGCTGGATGTTCCCCTGGGGTTCTCCTTTGCTCCACTCTTGGGGGATGCAGTCGGCCCCACCCGGGTCCGTCTGGGGCTCTGGGGGTCCTTTGGATGTCTTTGCTCCGATCTCCTTCATGTCTGCATCGATTCCTGGGAGACGGATTGATGCCTGCTCCCACCAGCTATCGAACACTCTTATGGAGAAACCTTCTATGCACCAGCATGGTAACACACACACATAGATGTGGGGTCTCTGGTGTTTAAGGATATATTCTCGGGCTGAGGTTATCATTACTAGAGCTTGATTAATCGGTACCATGAGTTTTTCTGTGACATTGTTGTTGTATTTTTATATCTATTTTTGTGTGATGTGGTTGTGTAATTCTTAGTTCACAATGTTTGGTTTGTTTTGTCGATGTTCCTTTTTCGTGTTTTGTTTTGTTTTTTCCGTCTCTCTGCCATCCTGTGGGTATGGAGGCAGACTTCAATGTCTTCCTGTGTTTTCTTTGTTCCCCTTCCTCTCTTGTATTTTCAACTCATCCTCTCTCTTGACTTTTTGTTTCCTACCTCTCTTCTTCATCTTCCTTCTTTCTTCTCCTTAATTTTCCGTCTCCGTGTCCATAACATCAGGAAATAAAAACCCCAACAATTCATAATAAAGATTTTTCACACATATATCAAGTGGAGGACAATAGCAAAAGCTGTACTGCTCCGCTTGTGAAAGTAAGTCTGTTGGGCTTCTACTTGGTACTCAGACACCAATTCTGAGCTCCACACTGCCAAACAGGACACGTTTAAAAGAAAAAAAACAAAAACAAAGCTTTCTGAACTTCATTCTTCAACCCATCAGACCCCTCCATAACTAAATCGGAGCTGAAGAAGATCTAAACCCGGTTTAAAATCTGAACAAGGTCTAATCTGGTCTGAACCATGACTAAACTGGGTCTAAACCAAAGTGAAAACCTTCAGTACTGATCACTGCAGGTGTGAACTCACTGATCTAAACCAGGGTAGCTGAACCATACCTTTCTCTAGAGAACAATTTGCTTACCATTTTATTTACCTTTTATATGTTTTTGTTTTACACAGATAGTTACTGCTTCTTATAACCTTTATGATTATATTTATACCATCCATTTTCCTTTTTTAAATTATTTTTCTTTTCTAATGGGTTATTTAATGTGTATCCTTAAACTTCCTGTAGCATTTTAAACGGCCATTGTCTAAAAATTAAATTACACACCCCTTGTACTAGTTCTCCCTGATCTCCTCTTTTGATCTACCTGACCTCATGCAGGGCATGAAAACATCCACTTGTGTCTTAGACTCTGTCACTCCTCCCTCTTCAAAGCTTTTCAAAGCTCATTATCACCTTTAACTCCTCCCTGAAAGTAGCTCAGTTCCACCCACTCTCACGATAACCTCAATCTTAAAAGAAACCTAGACTCAACCCAGACATCCCCAACATCTACAGACCCATCTCCAACCTCCCTTTTCTGTGAAAGCTCCTCAAATATCCTGTTGCTTAACAAAACAACAACAACCTTTTTGAATACTTCCATACTGTGCTTTTGTTACCACCACACTAAAGAAACAGCCCACCACTGTGTAATCAATAACCTCCTACTCTACTTAAGACATCAGTAATGTCCACATTCTCATCCTACTAGACCTCAACACAGCCACAAAAACAAGGAAACACTGGAAGGTATCCATCCTCTTTAGCCTGGAGAACACAATGCCTGGGATCTTCAAAAATAATGTAAAATTTGGGCTGTTTGACCACATGACAGCTTCCCACTTTGAAACAGGCCATTTTAAATTAACCTGGGCCCACAGGACCTGATGGTGCTCCTGAACCATGTTCTCAGAGGGCATCCTTTTGACATGATACAGCTTTAGTTGGCATCTGCAGATGACTCAGTGGATTGAGTTTTATGCCAGTTGTTTCTGGAGGTTAACCTGTACCCATTTAGTAAATGGTAAATACCCTGTACTTGTATAGTGCATCCACAAATGGTCTTCAGCCTCGTCCCTAACACACAGAGATTTCTGCAGTTTTTCAGAAGTATATCAAATACTGTTCTGATCAAAACATTTCTTTTTTCTTATTTAGTAATGAATTGTTTAATAAACTTTGTAATGATTTAAGATAAGTTCAACCAGCTTTATAGTACAGGACCATGGAGTATACCAGGAGTAAACCAGCTTTAAATAGTCTTACCTGTAACTTCACATAATTTGACTTCTTTATAGTCAAATAATAAATATTCTTGTTCTATGTATGAGTTTTGTTGCATAGAAGGTCTAAAGTTTAATGTGTTATTACTGAAAAATAGTCAGATTATAGATAGACCCTTATAATTCTAGGAAAAAGATTGGTCTGAGCTAAACACGACATAAAAAATACCTCTGTTTTTGATTTCCTCCATAGTCTGTGATATCACACTATCAAGTTTGCTGATGTATTTTTGAAGGGACAAGCAGTGGTGCATCATCTCCTTAAGAACAATTTATTTTTCCTCCTCAAAGCATCTAAGGACCATGACTTGGTCAAAGACCTGTCTTTTTAGACGCAGACCTGCTGTATGAAAAAAAATAAGCGTTATAAAGAGAAGTTACATCTAAATGGCAAAAATTTGAAATAAGCCTTTACATGATTCTACTTACTGTGCCCATGTGTTTCCCAAGGTAAAAGATATGTAGCTGAAAGATTGCATGCTGCTTCCATATCAATCCTTTGGTCCTCCTTTGGTCCTCCTGTACCAAACGAGTTCGCCTTCTGTAGGTTTAATCTTCGACGGGAAGATTGCCTTGTTTGGTTGCTGTCTAGAAAATGTACATATGTTTTTCAGACTAAATACACATAACACATAATGCAAGCAAGATAAACATGTCGCTGGTGTCTATACAAACCATTATGACGATAGAGACTATGTTTCTTCCATCTGTAACTGTAGACTAATGCCTCAATGTCTTGACGTAGCTCTTCAGGGCTGGCCTGAGGTAACGCTCTCTCTAAAAATGTTTGATAGTTACCAGGAATGAATAATGGAGTTATTTGGCACAGCTATGGATCACAAGCTATTATATTTCATCATAAAAGACATCGCAATTCAACAAGTGTCCTCCTATAAATACCTTGGGATTCAGACGAACAGTGCTCTGTGTTGGAAAGCTCACTGACTTTCTGTACTCACAACTGCAGTGGAGACTATACTTTTTAAGAAGACTGTATGTAGTCGGTACTAACATACTGCTTGTTTTTTTACAGAGCTATGCTGGAAGTATGATACGGTCTTGGATCATGGCCTGGTTTGGTAACTTGACTCCAACATAAATGATGTACTATGCTACTTTCTCCCCACTGTTTTGGTAACATATTTCCTTTACAGAGCTCCACCAACAGTTTCAAAGAATAGCACTGTCCTAATCCAACCCAAACAATACAAAACAGGCATAATACACTTCCTTAGGCCACATGAATGTACCACAAAAGGTCTGAATCAGTCAGGTCTGCATTCTACTTTGAGAACTCTTTGTAAAACCCTGTTTAAAAGCAAAGCAAATTAATTATTAATATATATAATTAATATTAATATTAATTTAAAAGACGAACATTTTAATGACTGTTAGTTGCAACTACCTTGTGTAGGCTTACTTTTATGTAGCGACTTGTCAGGGCTTTGTGGAGCCCATTAACCTTTTTATGATTCCAGCCGATTGCAAGTATGGTAATTATGTCCTCTCTGCCTATAAAGTCACAAAACAGACAAACTAACTCGAAGCCACATGCAACCTGGAGGATTTGTGCTGTGAAAGTTCGTACCGGCCTTTGACATATACTTGGTGGTGAGAGCTGCCCTTGAAAGGAAGCTATTCACTTGTTCCACCTCCTCACCAATCGTATTTCCTGCACCTGCCTGACTTCTGCCTCCCCATTTTACCTGCAGCCAGGCACAACCTCATTGTTTAAAATGGCAAAATCCGACCAACATCCAAGGCATGAAGATGTGTAAAACTTACTTCACACTTGCTTGTGTGTGCTTTGGCATGCATAACCGATAGAAACGGTTTCATTATTGTGATGGGTTGCAGCTCTGGTATTTTTTGTGCCACCGTTTCCAAATATGGCCAATATCTACAACAAAACTAAAATACAAAAAATATAAGGTCATGTTACCTATTATACAAGGGTGAGTATACCTACTTGCAGGTAATATCTGTGCAAAAGAATGTCACATTGGTGGTGCTGGACAGCTCCTTATGCAGAAACATGGGGTAGGCAAAAATGTCACCACGATAGTGGTTTAACGCTTTGAGGAGAAGACCATGTCTGCACACTGCTATTTGTAGTCCCTCCTCATCAATTTTTGAATTGGACTTCGTTGAGGTTTCTCTCCCTGCTTTAAACGATGCAGGGCCACATGCAGAATGTCCTGTTCTCTAAGGCAGAGAAATGCATATCATTTGTCTAAAATGTAAAAAAAAAAAAAAAGTCATGATAGAAATTATTCGTACCCCTGTCAAATTTTGACTTTAAGTTACTTTTATTTAACCAGAAAGGGTTATTATTTAGTGTTTAGTTTTATTTACAAAAAACAAGATATTATGTACTGTGGAAAATCTCAGAGGATGTGATCGGATGCCAAAAGTGACCTCTGTGCAGGTCAGGAGCACAGTGAGACAGGTGAAATATGAACCCAGGGATTACCACCAACGCCCTTCTGGAGAATCTGGAATTCTGCTGGTGTCAGAGTCTCAAGACACGGAGTCTACAAAGTGTTAGGTTCCTTCCACCATATTTGACAGTACGGATGGTGTTCTAAGGGTTTCTAGCTTTTTATGTTTTATTTTTCTTTCATCTTACGGTAAAACAGAAGTCCAGAAGTCTTCTTCTTCTTGTTCTTGAACTCATGAGCATTTGCAAAGGCTCAGTGGACTTTTGTGTGTCTTATCTGGAGAAGTGGCATCCTCCTCAGACTGTACGTGGAACCCAGCAGCGTGGAGTGTCTGTGGACTCTGACACCAGCAGAATCCCGATTCTCCAGAACGGCCTTGGTGGTGATCCCTGGATTAATTTTTCACCTGTCTTACTGTGATCCTGACCTGCAGAGGGGTCACTTTTGGCATCCGATCACAACCTCTGAGATTTTCCACAGTACATAATGTCTTGTTTTTTGTAAATAATACTTTTCAACATAACCCGTGACTTGACAGATATGGTCTCACAGACCTGTCCTGACTTGTGAACACCCACAATGTTTATCTGAAGGTCCTCAGTGAGCTCCTGTGTCTGAGCCCTGACTGTCCATACACACCTGCATGGAGCTGCTGTTTTTCACCTGTGGAGGCGATTAAGCTAGTTCTTCTTAATGAATTGTAGTATTTATGATGCTTTAAAACAGTTTAGAATTGGAATGGTATAAAACGATGGATTTTTCCATAGTTTGTGGCAATTTTTGGAGGGGATGAATAATTTGAACATGCCACTTTTTCTTCAAATGTAAATAAAAGCTGTTAATCCCCCCCCCCCACAATGATGGCTCTTGTACATTCTCTTATTATGTTCCGGGAGATGCCTGTTTCATTTCCAATAAAAAATAAATAAATAAAAAAACTTTCTGGTTTAATAAAAGTAACTTTAGATCCAAATTTGACGGGGCTATGAATAACTTCAATCAAGACTTTATATATAACACAATGCACAAATTTACACTGGGCATTTGACTCCTGACACTTTCAACAAAAACTTCCACTTCTCTGTCCTTGGCAATAAAAAGCCCATCAAATAAGGCAACCTCATCAGTCCTGTTAAATGTTTAGATTATCCGTTATATTAAGATGAAGTTTGTGTACAACTTTTGAACAGTGCCTAACTGAATTCACTAACCCTTTGCTGCTTCTGAAGCGATAATGCTTTCGGTTATCATCAGCTGATACCGCAAGCATGTCGTGAGTACAGGCTGGACATACAAAGGGTTTCTCCAGGGACAAGTGATCTTTCTTGTAGCTGCAGTGCACAAACTCACGAAGACTTCTGTGAAATGTGTCACCACAGATTGTGCCGGAACATTTTTTTATTAACTTAATAAAAATCAAGCAAATACTGTATATTTGATTACTAGAATTTACCCTTCCAGTCTGGACTCCTCTATGTTCCAGCATTTTGATAAAGGCTCGCTGTGAAAAAGCTGGACTAGCGATCTTGAGCTGCTCAAATGTTCGAAACACATCAAATGTGTATAGCGTTTGACAGCTCGTGGTTGCTGGCCAGTATCTATAAGCGGTAGTCTCTCTACTGTGGAGAACGTTTTTTTTGTGGAGCTCTATATCACAGGTAGAACATAGAAACTGAATTCCAGATGGAATACATTCCATGCACTGGATTTGATGATAAACTTTTTCAGCACCTAGCATGCCATTCAGGAGAATTGGCCTAGCAGTCTTAAGTCTTTCATCTAAATTAAGTTGGCGTTTTGCCCATGAGGTTGTCGGTTGTGTAGATGATGGAACTGATACTGACTTTAAGATACCAGCAAGTTGATCAAGGTGGTACTCTAAATGGCAAAGAAGACAAGATCAATAAAAGTAAAAGTTGCATTTCTTATATTTATGTCAACATTTGCTTTTATTATGTGTCTGAAGGATTATTATTCTCTGCAGCCCCGCTGGTACTGGCCCCAAGAGCTAAAATTGTTTTAATAATAAAATATAAAAATATATAAACATAATTAACCAACAAAAATAATTCAACCAACCAGAACGGCAATCAGAGCGCTTCCTCTTTGGGACCAGGTAACCCTTGCTGTCCTTATTCCTCCAGAGCACAGGTCCTGGTTTGATTAGCTTCCTTTTCACTAAAGGCTAACAGGAAGATTATTACACATAGACTTCACTCCAATGTAGTTATGAAATGAAGAACCAGATAAATTACCTGTTGCTTTGCCAAGTCATCCGCGAGTGATTTGCCTTTCTCCAGCCAATGTTCAAACTGTCTCTTAGACATGATGAAACTCTAAAGATGACAGAAAATGTATTTCAGTCAAGTAAATGTGTGTGTGTGTGTGTGTGTTATCTCTACTATAATCAGCTGATGGCGTCTACAAAGCACAAAATAGCACATTGAGAAACTAAATTCCTCTGACTGACAAATAAATGGTGGACCAGACAACAGGTTAACCAGGTTTCCTAGCAAGAGAAAACATTCTTTTTTTTAGCAGATAATTGGAAATGGTAGTGAATGATTTTAGCTGAAGTCTAACAGATTTCATTTTTCCTTTTCTTTTCTTTGGATTTAGTTTTTTCCTATTCATGACATCTTTTTACCGCTGAGTGTAGCACGAAACAGCTAATTTAGCACACTACTGCACAAATATATACATAGTCTATATCCTGCATATCTTACATTTTTGTATAGTTTATACTTTCTTTTATTTTAATTTTTGCATGATTGATTTTATCTTCTGTTATTTATCCATTTCATACCTAGACCTTTATTTTGGCATCCAGGGGAGCAAAGTAAGAATTTGATTGTGGAGGAAAACATGTTTCCTTACTGTGCATATGACAATAAAAGTTTTGAATCTTATCATTTATTGTAATATTTTAGTTTTTTCAGACTAAACTGCTAATATATTGTTGATAAATGTAAATAAATTACTGATTGCATTGTCCACACACTTACCCTTGCTTTTTCTAGTCTGGTTAACACAAAGTCATGGCATTACTCACTTGCTTCTGCTAGGAGGCAGGTCAGTGGTCAGTGGTTGGGCAATCAAACCAGTGTGGATTGGGCAAAAGGCATTGGTCGGTTAAGCAGGTTGAGGTCAAACACAAAGGTGGGGTCCAAAACAGAAGGATGGCTTAAGAGCTTGGCACAGAGCACAAGACAATTTTGCACTGGAAAACAAAGCTGACATGGGTACTGTACATGTAATTTACACATAAATATGTTCATATTTGATAAATAATAAAATCAGATCAGAAATTTCATTGATACTATTAATTTTAATAAAATTAGGGTAGTTAATGTTCTCTATGTAACATAAAATGGTATTAGTGTTTGTAATGTAGCAGCCAAATGCTATATGTTCATATATTATAGACCCTTTAAAATGTTTGTCATATGCAATGTTCAACATTCTGGAATGAAGGCAACCGGAGTCAAAAATGAGTTAACTTAGGAAAAAAGTAGGATTGCTGGTGAGCGATAACTCATACAATGATAAATCTTTTGTTGTTATCAGCATTTCTAAAAGTACTTGTTCAGTAAATTTAAAAAAACTAAAGCATTGCCACAAGCCAAAATCAGTGGCGACTGGCCAATAGAGGGCGCAAGGGCGCCACCCCACCACTCCCCACTTGTCATATTCCCTTGAATAAAACGTTAAAAAAACATAAAAATATTTCAGAACATGTGCGTTTTCTTTCATGTGTACAAGATAAATATTTTATAGTTTATGGTGAGATGAGTTGTTGCGTTGATCGCAAAAATCTTTGCCCATAGTTGTACATGCACAGTAGCTCCTCTTCAATACAAGAGGGAGGACGATTTGGCGCGCACCCTCATACATATCGCCACCCTCCCGACGTGGGGCTGACATCAAGCTGACGTCACAGACGTCTGTCATGGTCATACAGTGCGGCTGATTGACAAGTTAAAGCGCGAGCGGGAGTTGGAGACGAACGAAAACATCCGCAGCACCCTGTCCGATTCACTTATATCACTCAAAATAATACAGTTTGAGAGAAGAACATACAAGGAGAAGTTTGAGGAGAAAGAGCACGGACCTGATCAGCCAAATATTAAGAATGATAAAAAGCTAGAAGCTAATAGTCAATCTGAACCCATGCCCCTGTGAATGAATGCCCCTTTACACTGCTATCACGTGGCTATGTCCCTTGAAGTACACTACAAAAATGCTATGGACTTTTGGATTTGTTTTGTTTGTAGATTCCCAAGTGATAAACAGAAGTGTCATTCATGGGCAATAGCACTCAAGAGAGAGGGGTTTGAGCCAAAAGACCGCTCCGTACTGTGCAACTGT
This sequence comes from Valencia hispanica, assembly GCA_963556495.2. Classification (NCBI taxonomy): domain Eukaryota; kingdom Metazoa; phylum Chordata; class Actinopteri; order Cyprinodontiformes; family Valenciidae; genus Valencia; species Valencia hispanica. The sequence goes on along the minus strand of OY747716.1, from coordinate 5,538,638 downwards.
CATTTTCGGCCTGAAGACTTTGACAAGACTGGTCAGACAGTTCGTTTACGGCAAGGAGCAATCCCATCCATTTTCAAGTTTCCTGATCATCTTTCAAAGGTTTGTCACAGCATTTTTTTTTATTATCACAACATTTTCTAATTGATTACATGTTTCTGTAAGTTCAAACCATTTCCTTTTTTTCTAGCAGCCTAGTTCATCAAGGTTAAGCAGAACGTCAAACAAGGCAACTGAAGAATCTCCACAGCCATGGTCTAACACGCCTGTCAGGGGATTTGTAGGACAAGACCTCTTTCATCAGTCAATCTCTGTAAGTGAAGTCATTTATCACCTTTGGATGCTTGGTGGATGTAACAGTGACATTTTTAGAAGTTATGAGACAGGATTGAAGGTACCAAGTTGCTAAATATTTTTCAGGATCATCAGTATGCCCTTGACCCAGTGAAAGCAAGAGAGAAGTTGGCTGTGTATCAAGAGAACATGGAGAAGTTACGAAAGGGACTTGAAAAATGCGAAGGACAGGGAAAGGAGACAAAAGAAGACAGTGAGCTCCTTTTTGGAGGATTTAAAAAAGAACAAGATGTTAACAGAGGAACTGGAACAAAAGCTGGATTTCTACTCTGGTTGGTTGACTCGGTCTCTCTCTCTATCTCTCTCTCTCTCTCTCTCTCTGCATGTGTAGCATTTATAATTTTGTAGTAGTATGTCTCATCTCACCCAGTTTGATTGCCGTCTCAATATTATTTTTGATTATTTACCTGAGAAATGTTTTTCAGTTGGTTCTAGAAAAAATGCATCTGAACAAGTTATCTCTAAATCAATATGTCTCTGTGAAACTATAATATCTCATTGAACCCTCCAGACCTTCCAGTTGAACTATTCAAGCATGACCATGCCTTCACTTCTGCTCAACGGGAATTTGCCTTAACATTTCATTTACATGGACCTAAAGCCTACACGTACTTAAGAGAAACCATGAAGATTCCACTCCCACATCCTCACACTCTTCTAAAGTAAATATAATATTTTCTACAATTTCACATTTGTCAGAAGTAGATGAAACAGTTATGTAAATATATATTCTGCTGTTTATTGCTTTACCTATAACAGCTGGTTGCAGACTGGATGGCAAACCTGGATTAAACACATCACTCTTAGACATGCTACAAAGACAGAAAAACGAAGACCCTGCTAGGTATGGTCGAGTGTGTCTTGTCTTGGATGGCATGTCCATAAGAAGACAAGTTCAGTATGACTCTCACAAACAGACAATGGTTGGTTTTGAGGATCTCGGCAGTGGGATAGATGAGACTAGTGTGGCAAGTGAAGCTCTAGTGCTTATGGTTGTTGGATTACAAGGTCACTGGAAAATGCCCATTGCCTTTTACTTCATCAGCTCACTTAAACCTGATACACAGAGAATTCTGCTTCTGCACGCCTTGGAGGAACTTCATGAACGCAGCATCAAAGTTGTGTGCGTCACAATGGATGGACACATTAACATGTACACAATGCTCGGATGCCAGCTAAAGTTAAATCAGCCTCTCCAGACATATTTTGTTCACCCTTCCTCAGGGGAAAATGTGTTTGTGATCATGGACCCTTGCCAATTGTTAAAATTGGCTAGAACAATGTTGCAAGCTTACAGCTCAATCATCAGTCCTGCAGGAACAATTAAGTGGGAATACATATCACAGATGAACGATGTTCAGGAACACGAGGGTCTTCAAGCGGCCAACAAAATTACCAGAACGCACATCGATTTTGAGGGGCAGAAAATGAAGGTTTCAGTGGCGGCCCAGACACTGAGTCGATCGGTGGCGATGGCTCTTCGCATGCTGATGGAAGCTGGATATCCGCAGTTCGAAGAATGTTCTTCTACGATCAAATTTCTGCAGGTAATTTTTATTTATTTTGGAAATGAAATGTGCAACAAGTATGATAATTGAATGATAATTGTTTTTCTAAAGGTGGACATTTCTGCTCTTGTTCTAAATCTTCATCTTCATCCCTCAGCTGGTGGTTCAAGCACTTAATCCTTTTGAACAGTCTTTTCTCCTCTGGCATCAAGATGGTCTTTGCTCAATCAACCTTTTCCCTTACGTAACAGCAGCTGATTCTTCCAGGCTACCACACTACCATAGAGATGCCAGCCAGTCATGCCTCCTCCTAACAGGTCTACCTTTCCCTCAACACAGTGGTTAGGGAGCATTAGAGTAGTTCACACGTCTTGTTTGTAGAATCTTGCATTGTAATTAAGTTCCGTTGAGTCTGGTTTTCATCCGTCAATAATGGGCCTGTCTATAGAATGTAAATCATAACCAGCTACAGTAAGGAATGTTTGTGATAAAGGTGATTGACATATTGTTCAACGTTATGAACAGCAAAAACCCACGTGCGAGAGGCTTCAAGGCTCCACTAGGTTCCCGCAACTGGGAAGACACGTTAGGTTTTATGTCTGAAGCCCGGGCTTACTTGACCGAGTTGAGGCTGAACGATGGCACTCCACTTCATCGCTCAAAGAGGTTTAGTTTTTTATTTTTTTTCTATAAGTAATGGTAAATACATACCTGGTACATAATGCATCATTATATACATTACAAATGTTCTCCCAATTAAAGATGCTTTCAGCAAGTACAAAATTTTTTTTAGACCAGTAGAATCTAATAGCCAGTTTTGAGGTAGCCAAGCTTCTCTGTGAACTAGAATTTCCATTGCCCCCAAAACGTTAGCATACCAGGTATTAACCTTCACTTGTTATAACGAGTAAGAGAACAAGAGTTTTAAAGAGTAACAGTACAACCATAGCGTAGATATAGAGAGTGTATGGTTTTGTTATATACTCTGATCTTTTACCCAAAGCAATCATTTATAGATTTACTCTTTAAAACGTCTTGATCAAGTTCTTTGTCCAAATCCTTTTCTTTGACGTTGTGTTCAAAAAAACGTCTGCTTGCTGTTCCAGTGTTGTTAGGTTCCTTTAGCAAAGTGTTTACTTGAAAAATACATGGACTTCATTTCAGAGAAAATTTTGGGTAATGTATTGAGAGGTTTATTATGGAAATATTATTTAACAAGGATGAGAAAGGATTCCTTCTTAGTTCAAGAGCTTTAATTCGGCTTGTTGATCAACAAGGAGTTCAGCACATTCAGCATGGCAGTAACTGACCTGCACCCACATCTTAACATCTTACTATATAGAAATTAATAAAACTAAGACTCCTCCTTCATAGACAGGTGTCTGTCTTCAGTAAGATAGAATAACCTTAACCTCGTTAGTAAGACACCACTCAGACGCTCTGGGTAAGGGAAAAGATAATGCAGTGGTTCCCACGTCGATACCCACGTCGATACCCACGTCCTCCAGTCAGCATGCAGACACATCTCACAAGTTGGTGACCCAAGACACAGAAAGTATCCTTGAGCCCTCACATGTTGGTTCAACATAATACATATCTCAGTTAACACAGAGACTTAACCTTTAACTTGAAGAGACTTAACATGATCAATATATTTTTTGCACATCATTTCCCTCCTTTTATTACTCCTTCCAGTAATAACCTAACCTACACCTCTCCTAACAATAACAGTGAAATGCTAGTGCTAGGGGTGAGCAGGCAGGTACAATACACAGTCAATTCAATCAGATAAAATCAGTCATTACATGTTTACAATATAATCAGCTCTTGAACTATACAAAATAATACACATCTCTTCAGATGACATTATTGGAGACCATGTGCACCAGGATGAAAAACCCCACCAGGGTCTTCTTTGCCAGCCTCAGACCATTGTTTGTATTTACATGTTTCTCTCTGAGTGGGGAAACATCCTGGCAGTCCCTATGCCCCTTTAGGTGGCCACTCCACATGACTCGCCATCTGTCAGGATGATCTAAGAATAAACAAGAGAAAGAAAAAAAATGATGTAGTATCAATCAGGTACACTATGGACAGACCATCACTCCATAACATACAGTACATATTGAAATGTGTACTCTTCCCTTATTGAGGTAGGGTCCATAGTGTCCAACCCCAAAGTCATGATCACTCTCAATCTCAGCTTCCCCATCCCTTAAGAGGGGTTAGAACATTGATTAGTAAAACACAAATTAGTAATCAACTTGACAAAAAGAATAAAATCTGATTATGATATGATTGAGTGAATCTTACTGATTGGTTTTCAAGAGAATCACAAAATAATCACTTTTTAATTAGCAAACTTCATGCAGAGATTAATGTTAATAATGAACTCTCAACAAGATTAAAATGAATGAATGAAGATGAAATAACATGAGATGTAGTGGTTAATATTTAAAAAGTAGAATTAAAATGAAAGAATTAAATAAAACTCTTGGTTCCCTTCTACCTGACCCTGGGACTGAGAGGTCATGGATTAGCCAAACTCACGTGGTGAATTACAAGATTTCAGTCACAGAAAAACATCAGAAACCAAATTCAAAACATGATTCAATGGTAATCATCACACGTCTGCAAACAGATTAGTCATAAAACTCCAGTTCGTCCTGCTCCACGTCAAATTCCTCTCCATCCCCTTCTCGCATTCTGGACTCCGCGTCAGGCCACCGGACACCTTGCAGATCAGCTACGGACCCTGTGAGCATCTGATGTGTAACTGCCCTTTCAATCACTCTAGTTATCAGTCCCCGGATGCAAGGAATGATGCAGCAGCCGCATAAGATCAAAACTGTTACTGCAGAAACAAGAGCTCCCACAATAGAGACTACTACATTCTTCCATTGTCCCATAAAATAAGCTAACCAACCTTCTAGAGTGGTATCTACCCCTGAGTGTCAGCCATTCCCTCCTTTAAGACCCTCAGGTCTTCTAAAGCCTTAGTCACTGAACCATCAGAGCCTGTGTTGTTAGGTATGTACGTGCAACATCTTTCTTGAAAGAGGGAACACCCCCCCGCGCGCGCGCTCTGCGAGAATCATATCGAGAGCTATCCTATTCTGCCATGAGACGAGCGAGGTGGTGTGTAACTGTTCAGCTAAACCACTGAGAGCATCATGTGAGTAATTGATAAATCTCTGCTGATTGTAAAACAGGTAGTTAATCCAGTCAACATTTTTATTAATAGTAGGCCACAGAAGAATCGATTCTAATCTTGCCAGAATCTGATTTCTTGCCTTAAATTCATCTGGAACTCCACGTGGCACACCTATAGCGTCGATGTAAACGTGGTTATCAAAGCTGCCTGGAACAGGTGCCCCTCTCCTGGTCACATGATGTCGGGGAGTCCCCTGTTTCTCAAAAGGATCAATTGCAATAGAAACATCCAGAACCATCATCACGAGCACACATCCCTGACCATCCTGTGGGGAGAAGATCTTAACTGTCCATCCCCACACACCCAAAAAACATCAGGAGCTGGCTGTTCCTGCTCCATTATCCACTTACGCAGGTTTAGCTTAGTCAAATAGGTCCAATAGTCTGAAGTGCTATCATCCTGAAGCTTGTCAGATTTCCAACACTCAGAAAAAAGATCCCCCTTATCATTAAGGTGAAACACATTTCCCCTGAAACTGACCCATCTCAAACTGTGGCCCTGACCTGGCAACATTAAAACACACATAACCTGCGGCTGGTGCTGGCTTTAAAAGCTGGATTATTTCTGGAGCTTCAATTGGTTTAGCCAGGCCGCACCGTTTTGCCCAGCCTCTATTTAGGCCTGCTGTCACGACAAAAATACTGTGTGGTGAACACATGCTACAATTCCTATCCTCAAGTGAGAAATTACCTCTTGGAACCCCAATGGACCCCTGCTGTGATACTTTGCTGCCTGGTGTCTCACAGAAACTCACACATTCATCTAGGTGCTCTTCAAATGGAATTTGTACATAAAACTGAGGTACAGCAGTTCCCATGCAAACAACACATGACTTACTGGTCACTGTTCTGGCAGAGTAGTTTGCGAACTGGTACCACAGATTCCTTTGTACCCATCCTTGACGGAAGACGTTAGTTGTGATGGACTTTGGCTGAGCCGTGGCTGAGGTGTCTGCCTGTTTCCCCCACAGAGTCCAGAAAGGGCCCCCGTAAAACATCACAGAACACAAACAGCTTTAAAATCATCATCTTTGCAACTCTAGAGCCCCAGAGAAACATTGATTTTTCTCCTCTTCTATTTTCTTATATCCTTCCTTCCTCAAAGTGATTGGATTTTTTCTAACCCACCTTCATTTGTTCTCCACTTAAGCAGAGGTGGGTTTGTCCAGAATTGTGGTAGTCAGTTTTTTACAGTGGCTGGCATGCACCCAAGTAGCCCTTTCTGCAACCTTCACAGCCGTGTAGGTTACCAGCAGAACTTGGAATGGTCCTTGCCAGCATTTAGACCTCCAGTGTTTACGCCTGAATTCTTTGATGAGAACCCAGTCTCCTGGTCGGATGGGATGTAGTGGTCCTGGTGCTGCCTTGGGAAGCGCGTCCTTCACCGTCTGGTGGACCTGTGAAAGTGTCATAAAGAGGTTTTGACAGTAAGAAATCAATGCGTTGTCACACAGGCCTGTGGAGAAAAAATGTTTAGTCGGAGCGTTCAGTCCCATCACAGGCGGCCTAGCAAACAGGATCTCAAAAGGGCTCAGGTTATTTTTCGCACGTTTTCTCATTCTCATATACATCAAGACAATCGGTAGCGCTTTGGGCCAGGCAAGACCTGTTTCTTCACAACATTTTGTCAATTTCAATTTGATGGACCCATTCTCCCTTTCGACTCTTCCCCCGGACTGTGGGTGGTAAGCACAGTGAGTGCTGATGTTTATCCCTAAAAATTCACTCACCTCTGAAATTACTTTGTTCACAAAGTGTGGACTATTATCACTGCTAATCTTCTCGGGGATCCCGAATCGGGGATCACCTCGGTCAATAATGCCTTGACCACAGCTCCACTGTTTGCATGTTCTCAAAATGGACTGAGGCTTTTGCAGCAAAACACGCAGACTATTATGAAATCCATCATCAGATGCTGAAACGGTCTGTCAGGGGGTGGATAGGCTGCCGGATGAGTGGTCACCGGCCGCCCTGGATTATTTGCAGCACACACCATGCACGAGCGACAAAACTTTTCTGCAAAAGAGGTGAATCCCCTTGTAACCCAGTGTGTAGCAACCAGGTCAAACATTCCACCTTTTGATACATGATCCAACCCATGGCTCAGTTTAGCAAAAACTGGAAAGAAATGATTTGGAAGACATGGTTTGTGATCGGTGGAATACCACACCGCCTTTAATTTAATACATCCTGCCTTCTTCCAGGATGTATTAAATTCCTCAGAGGTGGTCGTGAAGCAAGCACACACGCCTCGGTCAACGCGGTCAGCTCGGCAGTTTGAGCTGAGTAATGTGATGGCAGCGGACCTGCAGAAAGAACAGAATGGTCAAAACACACAGCATACCCCACACTATTTTTCCCTGTAACATCTCTGGATGCTGATCCATCAACATACAGAACCATGTCAGGATTTTGAAGGGGTGTGTCAGTCAGGTTAGGTCTTGGTGTACATGTCAGGTCTAAAACTGCCTGGCAGTCATGCGGCTCACCGTCATCCTCTGTGGGAAGCAAGCTGGCAGCATTAAGAACATTACACCTCTTCACTGTTATGTTTGGTAACTCCAGTAAAATTGCCGTATACCGTAACCATCTAGCAGCTAACAGGTGTGAAGTTTTCTGTTCAAACAGTATGACTGAAACTGAGTGTGGTACTAATACCGTCAAAGGTGAGTACATGACAATGTCTCTCGATGCCAGGACAGCCTTTTCTGCAGCTGCAATAGCTCGAAGACAGCCTGGAAGACCAGCCGCGACAGGGTCAAGTTTTGCTGAGAAATTGCCCACAGGCCGTTTCTTGTCTCCGTGATCCTGAAGAAGAACAGAAACCATGCAACCCTTTTTCTCATCCACCATTTGAATAAATGTTTTTTTAACATCTGGCAAGGCTAGTGCAGAAGGGTTCTGTATTGTACACTTCATGTCCTCAAATGCCTGCAATGCATCAGGACTCCACAGATGGCGTCAGAGGCCGCCATACCTTTTCCATGAATCAGTATAGACAATGGTGGCACCAGCAGAGAATAGTTTGGAATTAAGTTCCTGCAATAGGAGGTCAAACCTAAAAATGACAACATTTGTTTTTTTGTGATGTTTTAGGAATCTGTTGGACCCCTTTAACCCTTTTTATGGATAAAGATTTTGACCCCTTTGAAATTACGTGACCTAGGAAGGTAACCTCCTCTTTCACAAATTGCAGCTTCGACAAGCTCGCTTTGTGTCCAAAAGCATGCAAATGTTTCAACAGAACAACAGTGTCATCCTCACACTGCTGTTTTGATTCAGAACACAACAACAAATCATCCACTGTACTAACACCATACCGGGAGAGAGTGACAGCGTCTCCAAACTCTCTTTTAGTGCCATGTTATAGATGGTGGGTGATTCACAGAATTCAATTCAATTCAGTTTATTTATATAGCGCCAATTCACAACAGATGTCATCTCAAGGCACTTAACAAGAAGTCATTTCAATACATTTATACAAACATTCCAATCAGTTACAAAGTTTCCTATTTAAGGAATCCCAGCAGATTGCGTCAGTCATTGGCGTGAGGTTGGGCCCCCGTTGATTCAGACTTTCCAACTGAGCAAGCATGTAGCGACGGTGGAGAGGAAAAACTCCCCGTTAACAGGAAGAAACCTCCAACAGAACCAGGCTCAGTTGGAGCGGCCATCTGCCATGACCGTCTGGGGGTTTGAGAAGACAGAGCAGAAACACAGAAGGAACAGGAGATCTGATATAAGAGAACTTTCTATGTTACAGAAAGTAAAAAGTTGATAACATGACTCGGTGGATGTTCAGTTACTGGGAGCATCAACCCAGTCGATGCCGTCCGTCCAACAGGGCATTGCAGCCAAGCAGGATACCAGGCCAGGTATATCTTCTATGGAGAGAAAAACACAGAGAGAAAACAAAGTTAACAGTCGAAATAACAGAATTTACTGTAATACAACTGGAGAGTCGTAGGAGAAAAGGAAGTAGCAGAGTGAAGAAAATTCTGTCCTCCAGCAGTCTAAGCCTTTAGCAGCATAACTACAGAGCTAGCTCAGGATGACCTTAGCCACTCTTAACTATAAACTTTATCAAAAAGGAAAGTTTTAAGCCTGGCCTTAAAAGTAAACAGAGTGTCTGCCTCACGGACTAAAGCTGGGAGCTGGTTCCACAGGAGAGGAGCCTGATAACTAAAAGATCTGCCTCCCATTCTACTTTTAGAAATCCTAGGAACTACAAGTAAACCTGCAGTCTGAGAGCGAAGGGCTCTGTTAGGAACATAAGGAACAATTAGATCTCTGATGTATGATGGAGCTTGATTATTAAGGGCTTTATATGTAAGAAGAAGGACCTTAAATTCTATTCTGGATTTAACAGGGAGCCAATGAAGGGAAGCTAAAACAGGAGAAATGTGATCTCTCTTTTTAATATTCATCAGAACTCTTGCTGCCGCATTTTGGATCAACTGAAGGCTTTTAATGGCATTTTGTTGACTTCCTGATAGTAAAGAATTACAGTAGTCCAGCCTTGAGGTGACAAATGCATGGACTACTTTCTCAGCATCACTCCTGGACAGGATGTTTCTAATTTTAGCAATATTCCGGAGGTGAAAGAAAGAAATTCTAGAAACCTGTTTAATATGGGATTTAAATGTCAAGTCTCGGTCAAAAATAACGCCGAGGTTCTTCTGTTTAAGAACTTCTGGTCCAAAGACAGCAACTTCTGTTTTGTCAGAATTTAAAAGCAAAGAGTTTAGGGTCATCCATGTTTTTATGTCTTCCAGACATGCCTGTAATCTACCTAACTGACAGGGTTCATCAGGATTTATGGATAAATATAGTTGTGTATCATCTGCATAGCTGTGGAAATTTATCCCATGCCGTCTAATGATTCTACCAATTGGGAGCATATATATGGTGAACAGAATTGGTCCAAGCACAGAACCCTGTGGAACTCCACAAGTAACCCTTGAGAGTGAAGAAGATTTATAATTTAGATGAACAAACTGGAATCTATCAGACAAATATGTTTTAAACCAGCCTAGTTCCTTTGATCCCTGCAACATGTTCAAGCCTTTCTAGGAGAATATTATGATCGACTGTGTCAAAAGCAGCACTGAGATCTAACAAAACCAGAACAGACACAAGTCCATTATCTGTGGCCATGAGAATATCATTAGTAACCTTCACCAGTGCTGTTTCAGTGCTATGATGAGCTCTAAAACCTGACTGAAACTCTTCAAACAGCTCGTTACTGTTTAGATGCTCACAGACTTGATTAGCAACAATTCCCCTGGCACAGTCGGGTGAAGGTATACAGTCGACCTTTAAACACAAAAGCAAACCAAAATTGACTGTCCGGATCAACAGGTACACTAAAAAAAGCATTATTGAGGTCCACAACGGAAAAATGAGATGCTGACTGGGACCTGAGATAAGATGGTATAAGGGTTCGGCGAAATCGGTGCCCTGGCCGTGATACAACAATTGACCCGGGTCAAGTCTAACATGAATCGCCACTCTTCCCCTGTTTCTCTGACCTTTCGGAAAGGGAAAAGTGAACTGCGAACCGGAGATTCCGCACATTCTACGACAACCCCAGATTTTGACAAGGATTCAAACACTGGTATGATCCCACACACAGCTTCTGGTTTCAATGGATATTGATGCTGCACTGGACGGAAGGAAGATTTTGGAGATATTTTCCTCCATTCCACATCAATAGGTCTACCTTTTTGCTATCTTTCTCTGGCTTCTATCCTTCTATTCAATGTTCTTGTGACTTTATTACAAATATTCTCAACAAGGTCACATTCCAAAGCCTACATTTTACATTCTCAGATGGGTGAGAAATTAAAGGGAAAACTTGGATAAATGAGTAGAGAGATTACACAGGCACTGCATGACATATTAACAAGGCATCACACTCCGACTAAAAGGAGGGTTTTTTGGGATAGTGTTTCTCAAACTATTGGGCGAGCCCCACTACTGGGGCGCAGAGGTACTGCAGCTGGGGCGTGACAGTCACTAAAACTCACTCTGAACTGACATTACATTTAGATCATTTTCTCCTTTAATTTGTCTCACTTAATCTGGTATGTTCAGGTTCAAATAATGGAATGCTATTTACAATATTTAAAGTAAATATTAACAGACTAAGTTTATGGTTTCATATAGTCAATGTTGGAATATTGAAGTCTCTCTTCTTTATTTTAAAGGTATCCATCTGTGACCGGTTCTGTTATCAACATCAACCTCTTCAACATGATGATACCAGAGCTGCTTGAGGGACAATGATATGTGTGCACATACCGCTTTAGCCAAGACCACTTGGACTTGTTTTTTAATTCCATCAGGGCCTCAGGTCGGAGCTGAGATTGAAGTGAGCAATGTTGTTGAGTAAAAACAAACTGAATTCTACACAAAAACCACACAGGATCAAGACACACATTCACACACCTTCCACACCTATAGGATACAGCTGTTAAAAACACACTTGTCTGAAATACTTACCTGGAATATACTTACCTTTAATTTCAGGTGGATGGAACAACAATCCAACTGTTGCTCACTTCCAGAATTATTTCCGCCGCATTATGGTCCGCTGTGGCAATGTTTAACCACAGGATGACACCATGTGTCTGTCAGGTGTCGACATGTCATCTGTGGTGCCAGCTGAGGACGACAATGACAACATTGCGTCCTCTCCCTTTCAGCCAATCTCTGGCGTTGTGTTGGACCATAGCTATTTAGCAACAAGCTTTGGGTGCCTAACTGAGAACGCACTTGTTTACATTGCGGGATTTGTAGTTAGGCAAGTCATGAGAAAACTTGCATGCAATGTATGTCGTAGTAGTTTGGTAGTGTCGACCATACCATCTTTTGGCGATAACTACCATCTGCTCACCCTCAGAAACAACGGAGGCCTAGTAATCCCAAGTCAAGGTACCGTTAAGTTGATCCGCTCGGCTGAGCACTGCATCCGACGTGGCTCTAACATCAACTCAGAAGCCCACCAGTGCCCAGTGTCTCTGTTAAACAGAGTTGTAAAAGCAGAAGTAGGGTCTGAGGACATATTTGGTCTTTGTGATCACATTGTTGACACTCAGCATGGCATAGACAACCACCACTTTAACTTAATTTCACTGGTTGTCTGTACCTTTCATAAGTCACATAAGTACGTTTCTTTAAAGAGTAACTAAACCCCAAAACTTTTTTTTGCTTCTAAACTGTATAAATGGGTCTTTACCAATGCAGTCTTTCAGTGTCTGGTGATTTTTTTAACATTTTGGTGTAAGCTTGTTTAATTCTACACTTTTTGGTCTAAAAACGTCTTAGTGCTGCCCCCTTAGGGTTGAACGGTGGCTACTGCAATTGAATTTTGTGATTGGTGTAGAGCGGTACATCATTATGTCAAAGGCATTGACTGTGTCACAGCAGCCATGGTCTCACAGACACGCGCCGTGGATTTAGGTATAAAACTATCAGACATACCGGCCCATTGGCGAGTTTGGAGTTGGATTGCGTTTTTCAGGTTACCATTATTATCACATTAGCACTTAGTTAGCATAGCTGACATACTGTTTTGAACGTTAGCCTATGTTAGCATTACCTCCCAGAGACCGGACTCCTTCGGTCTTTCTCTCCCTCAGCAGCAGCGCCAGCCTCGGGCAGCGCTGACTCAGCACCCTGAGCCAGCAGCTCGAATTGATACGGCAGCCAGCACTGCCCGAGCTCGGTGCTGCTGCTGCTGAGGCAGAGAGAGACAGGAGGAGTCCAGTCTCTGAGTGGGAATGCTAACATAGACTAACGTTCAAAACAGATGAATGTTGATCAGATCGATCAGTCGCAAAACTGCCAACGTTGCTTTGGTCACTGTCCATGTTTCAGTGTCACATTAAGCGAGCTGTCATTGTCCTCCGGAACACACCCCCACGTCCCCCCCCTCTGCTTTTCCTCCACACTTGGCCATACCCCTCCGTTCTTCATGGCACCGCCCACTTTGTAGGATTTTTCAAATGTTGTCTGGGTTATGATTTTTCATGGGGTTCAGTTACACTGGATTTGGATATATGACGGACTTTTAAAAGACTTAAGGTGACAACTTTATTGGAGTGTGCTATAGAGGGGTAATATTTGCCTGGAAGAAGCATATTACCCCCCCCTTTAAATGTTTTATGTACTCTCATGATTGTAAGTCTAAAATGTCAGTTATATTCTCTGTAATGAGTAACGATAGAAAATGATTTACTGTATTTCCTTATGCTCTGGAGGACTAGACTACACATGCACATCTTTATACATTTATTTATATATATATATATATATATATATATATATATATATATATATATATGTATGTGTGTGTGTGTATGTATATATATATATATATATATATATGTGTGTGTGTGTGTGTGTATTTATATATGTATGTATGTATATATATATGTGTGTATATATATATATGTATTCGATATCCTATTCAACTTTGATAGATGATCTGTATACATGTTTATTGCATTATGTGGGGCATACAGGAATAATATTGACTTTATTTACATCTGTAATTTAATACAGCCAATGCACACCTACAACATTTAAACATATCTCTTAGGTTTGCAAGTCATTCCCACTTGATGGCCTTTTGGAAGCAGATAAAGCCAGCAACACACAAGATGGTGCGTGTGACAAGAGCACGGACTGTACTTGGGAAAAACGAGGTCCCTCACACTGCCTGTGCAACGGTAAATTTATTCTATTCATCCTTATAAAGTGAAAAATGTAATCGGCAAAATTTGACATTGTTTTGGTTGGTGGTATAGCATATTGTAGAGGGTAGTATTTGTAAGAGGTTCGACAACTGTTTAAATTTGACCTTAAAAACCATTAAGTAAAATGTTATTAGAATTGTAAAGTGTAATTTATTTAAATTAATTTGTCAGTTATGTTCTCTATGTGTGATGAGTAAAGATTGAAAATACTGTTTTGTGTTTCTTTTTTATAGGCCCTTAAACCTATTGATGAGTTCTTCCTGTTCATGACATATTTGTCTTTGGGTCTGCTGCAGAAAGATTTGGCCCACAGATTCAAAATTCACCAGTCAACTGTGAGCCGCATCATCAATAGTTGGGCTAACTTTCTATATACTGTACTTGGAGCTGTAGGCATTTGGCTGTCTGAGGATGCAGTGAAGACACACCTACCAGATGTTTTTAAGAACTACTCTGACACTCAAGTGGTGCTGGACTGCACTGAGCTGCAGTGCCAAACACCAAGTTCTCTTCTGCTGCAGAGTGAGGTGTTGTCCACCTAGAAATCACACTGCACCTTCAAAGGGCTAATTGGAATGTCTCCTCATGGTTCAATAACCTTCGTGTCATCTCTGTATGAAGGCTCCATCAGTGACAAAGAGATCTTGAAGCAGTCTGGCATCGTTTCCCTCTTAAAACCAACATCAGCCATCATGGTGGATAAAGGTTTCCTTGTGGAGGACTGTGTCCCCTGCAAGGTATACATACCAGCCTTCCTGTCAAAGAGAGAACAGCTGTCCAAGGCAGAGGTTAGGGAGACACAATCTATTGCAAGGTTGAGAGTGCATGTTGAGCGGCTCATTCGAAGGGTGAAGGAGCACAAAATATTCAGCACAGTAATTCCTCTTTCACTCACAGGCAGCATCAATCAACTGTATGCAGTTGCCTGTCTCTTGGTTAACTATCAAAATCGGCCTTTAGTTAAAGCAAGGTGTTAATACTGTGGAAGCACATTGATTTTCAGAGTTAGAAAGTACATTTCATAGTTTTTTGCATATACTCAAGTTTTATGAAGTACTTATTGAATGGAGAGAAAGCTATTTATTAATATTTTAACAGTTTGTTACTGGGATGTTTTTTTAAATACAGTTGGCCCTTTGAGGGCATTCATACGACGGAGTATTAAACTACGATATTTTCTGACATTGTAAAGTCATAAATTTTAAAGAAAAAAAAACCCAGATATTTATCAGAAAAAAATCAGAAGTTTTCTGAGATTTTAAATCAGTTATATCCAACAGAAAATACCATCCCTTTAAGATGTGTTAAATTACAGAGTTTTTTGGGCAGAAATTTACTCCCAAATATTTTTCCTTTGCCTACAATGACCCTAATACTCCGTCGTACATTCATGATCTTGATGTGGCCCAGGTGTAATGCATACTTGAGTGCAAGTGAAAAAACTGACTTGAAAATTTAGAATTGCATTTATGTTTATTTTTTTAGTTGTGAAAAGATTACTTGAACTGCATCACATGAGCTATCAAACTAAAAGAACTTCAACTTTACAAAAGTGCATGATGAATTAATTCATTTTTTGTAGGTCTTCACTTAGCAGCACATATATAAATATTTTGGCAAATAAGTATAGAAGAAAAAAAATCACATCTGTGCCGCAGAGTGTCTAGTACAGCTTTGTCTCTGTAAATGCGCTGCACAAACATGTCATCATAGGAACAAACAGCAAAATCACACCATTCCATCCCAGTTACAGTGGCTTCCAAAAGTATTCGGCCCCCTTGAACTTTTCCACATTTTGTCACATTACAGCTACAAACATGATTTAATTTTATTGGAATTCCACATGAAAGACCAAAACAAAGTGGTGTACACGTGAGAAGTGGAACGAAAATCATACATGATTCCAAACATTTTTTACAAATAAATAACTGAAAATTGGGGTGTGCATAATTATTCAGCCCCCTGAGTCAATACTCTGCAGAACCACCTTTTGCTGCAATTACAGCTGCCAGTCTTTTAGGGTATGTCTCTACCAGCTTTGCACATCTACAGACTGAAATTCTTGCCCATTCTTTGCAAAACAGCTCCAGGTCAGTCAGATTAGATGGACAGCGTTTGTGAACAGCAGTTTTCAGATCTTGCCACAGATTCTCGATTGGATTTAGATCTGGACTTTGACTGGGCCATTCTAACACATGGATATGTTTTGTTTGAAACCATTCCATTGTTGCCCTGGCTTTATGTTTAGGGTTGTTGTCCTGAACCTTCGCCCCAGTCTCAAGTCTTTTGCAGACCAAGAGGTTTTCTTCCAAGATTGCCCTGTATATGGCTCCATCCATCTTCCCATCAACTCTGACCTTCTTCCACATGTTTGCTGTGTCCCCCACATGGCTTGTGGCAAACTGCAAACTGGACTTCTTATGGTTTTCCTTTAACAATAGCTTTCTTCTTGCCACTCTTCCATAAAGGCCAACTTTGTGCAGTGCAGGACTAATAGTTGTAATTCCTCCACCTGAGCTGTAGATCTCTGCAGCTCGTCCAGAGTCACCATGGGCCTCTTGGCTGCATTTCTGATCAGCGCTCTCCTTGTTTGGCCTTTGAGTTTAGGTGGACGGCCTTGTCTTGGTAGGTTTACAGTTGTGCCATACTCCTTCCATTTCTGAATGATCGCTTGAACAGCGCTCCGTGGGATGTTCAAGGCTTGGGAAATCTTTTTGTAGCCTAAGCCTGCTTTAAATTTCTCAATATCTTTATCCCTGACCTGTCTGGTGTGTTCTTTGGACTTCATGGTGTTGTTGCTCCCAACATTCTCTTAGACAACCTCTGAAGCCGTCACAGGGCAGCTGTATTTGTACTGACATTAGATTACACACAGGTCTCCTTTGCTCCACTCTTGGGGGATGCGGTCGGCCCCGCCCGGGTCCGCCTGGGGCTCTGGGGGTCCTTTGGACGTCTTTGCTCCGATCTCCTTCATGTCTGCATCGATTCCTGGGAGACGGATTGATGCCTGCACACACCAACTATCGAATACTCTTATGGAGAAACCTTATATGCACTAGCATGGTAACACACACACATAGATGTGGGGTCTCTGGTGTTTAAGGAAATATTCTTGGGCTGAGGATATTATTACTAGAGCTTGAATAATCGGTACCATGAGTTTTTCTGTGACATTGTTGTTGTATTTTTATATCTATTTTGTGTGATGTGGTTGTGTAATTCTTAGTTCACAATGTTTGTTTTGTTTTGTCGATGTTCCTTTTTCGTGTTTTGTTTTGTTTTTCCCTCTCTCTCTGCCGTCCTGTGGGTATGGAGGCAGACTTCAATGTCTTCCTGTGTTTTCTTTGTTCCCCTTCCTCTCTTGTATTTTCAACTCACCCTCTCTCTTGACTTTTTGTTTCCTACCTCTCTTCTTCATCTTCCTTCTTTCTTCTCCTTAATTTTCCGTCTCCATGTCCATAACATCAGGAAATAAAAACCCCAACAATTCATAATAAAGATTTTTCACACATATATCAAGTGGAGGACAATAGCAAAAGCTGTACTGCTCCGCTTGTGAAAGTAAATCTGTTAGGTTTTTTTTTGTGGTTTACCTAAAAACGAGTCACACATAAAAGTCGGAGATAATTTAGACAATAAGCTCTGCAGAGGTAGATGTGGTTCAATCAGTTCTGCAGAGGGAGACCAGCAAAATACAGTAAGGAATGAGCCAACTGTCTGTCTGTTCTCAGCTCCTCATCACTCGTCTCCCACTGATCTCTCATCACTGGTCTCAAAGGGTCTCACCTCTGCAGACTCTCTTTATTTAGTCACACTTCATTAACATATTAAAAGAACAGGATGTCAAGCACAAGAGCATGTGGCTGAAACCAAAATGACATTTAAAAAGTACATTAGAACTATGTGATAAAAAACACCCTAAGAAAATAATAATACACCATTATTATTTTTCCCTAACATTTCCCCCCTGAAATGTGGTTTTTAAATGTGATCACGAACAACAAAAAGTTGTAAAATAGGTAACAACTCTAATAATATAAAAATATAAGAATCATAAAAACCAGACAACAAAAGGTTGCAAAATAAGTAGCATCCCAAATTCAAAAAAGGTAATAAGACATATAACAAAGAAATTGCAAAAGTAAGTAGCAATTTCAAAAAGGTATTTATGCGAGCTTCACCTAGACATCATCCAATTAATCGCTACCTGAACAGTAGTTTAGATTAATGGAATCATAAAAGGTTTTTACACATGTTAATTACACTTCATCTTCTTCTTTATTTCTATCTTCATCTTCAAGCCTCTGATTAAGAAGAGAGTATTGGACCAATGTGTTAGTTATCATCTTATTCATCATTTGTTTTATACATGGAAGAACACAACTAACAAAAATGCAGAAAAGTATCAAAATTACAATGAATGGCATAGCTATTTTTAAAAGAACCTGATACCACCTGCCAGTTGTCAGCCAGGCTATGAGATCCCATTGTCCATTACTGCTTTCCTGTGATTCTAAAAAGTCAGCTAATCCCTGCACCCGGTCACCAATTACAGTACAAAGTCCACCTTCAGAAGCAAAAAGAGTCTCCAGAGCTACCCGATGTTGCATCAGCATGGTCTTCATCGCCAGTTTTTCAGGATTGTTGGCCAGCAGGTTGGACATTTCAGCAAGGATGTCTGTGATGTTTTCCAAAGTCCACCAAACCTCGTTCATCCGTTTTGTCAGACTTGCAACTCCAACAGGTGGGAACATGGTGTGGAAGATTCCTTTTGCATCACTGTAGAGAGGTTTTCGTCCACCATTGTCAGAGAACGGGTTGAACACTTGTGGAGGGTTGAATTCCCGTTTATTCAGCTCTGTAGGTTTAGAAGGTGCTCCGTTTTCTGTTATGATGTATGAGGAGGGTTGCAGTCGAGCCAAACTACATGTGCCACACCAATCCTTAGCTAGGTAGAGGTAGAAAGTGTGACCACACTTCCAGATGTATCCGTCAGGCGTTCCCAGGCCAAATTGGGATTATTTAAGGTGGTTGGGACAGCAGTCATCGATGAGACTTCTTCAGAATGGTGTGGGATCCATGAACAGACATAACAGCTGGTATTGAAACCTAAACGTTTTGCAGTCAAATTAGCTATTTGGTACCAGGTGTTCTGGAACGCATGGTGGGTTAGAATTTTAGCTCCTTTTTCCTTTGATGTCTGGGCGTCATTAGGTGTGAGGAAAAAGCAGTGGAATAGAGGCAGGCAAACTGCCAGACAGGAGGGGAGCCAAACTAGTTTCATGTTAGCTAGAGGCAAATAAGAGGACTAGCCCTCCAAAACAGAGGTTTGACCGCTAAGGGGACAGGGATGCTGTTCTGCTGGGTTTGAGACCAGAGGCCCTATTGGTCACTCTGTCCTTTGTAGCCCAGACTTCCCCACTGTCCGGTGTCTAGTCCCCTAATTGCCTTTGCAATTTGCAGTGTGAGATGTGTATCCACGAGGGTCTCTCAGCGATTTTCACAGCCGTGGGCGTGGTCAGCAGGACTTCAAAAGGTCCTTCCCAGCGGGGACTCGTCCAGTTCTTTTTAATCACTTTGATGAATACCCAGTCTCCAGGTTTGATTGGCTTTTCAGGATCCTGCAAAACAGAAGGAGAGATAGGCAGATTGTGTGCGCTTTGCACTTCTTTGGCTAGGATAATTATCTTCATGTAATCAGCTAATGTGATTTCTTATACATGTTAGGCATGTTTTGAAGAAATGTTCTAAGTATGCTTCCAGGTTGTATGTTGTAAAGTGTTGCTGTATTATTGATACCATCCCCCCTGTTGAGGCATGGCAAGGCCCATGGCTCACAAACGCAGCAGCTTTAAACAGTGATTTGGGTAGGATGGGTTTATTACGAACTTCATAAAGTCCATTTTCGTTTAGAATGGCACCTGTTGTTAATAATTCCTCAATTACTGGTTGAATTCCTAACTCTGCTTCCACAGAGAGGGGATATTGTCTTACTCTGGGTCTAATATGTGATTTAGCAGTTATTTGAACGGGAGCAATGGATGAGAGTAGGCCCACATCAGTGGGGCTTTTAGACCATAATGTGTCAGGGACTTCTTTGAGTTGCTTTTCTTCCTCTTCAGTCAATAAGAGGGTTTCTGCTTCGGGTCATTCTAATGTTGCAATTTTGGTGGTGCAGTGGAGTGGCATGATAAGGGGCAGTCTATATAAACCTGTGGATTCACTGTATTGCCAACTATCTTCTTTATTTTCTTGCAAAGTTTTAAAATCTGTGGTATTATTTGCTTTTCGCACCATATATCCCAAATCTTTCCAACGTGATTTACTGCTTTTTGTCAGGGATATATGCGGATCTGTAGGCAAATCAAAGAATGGTTTAAGGCTGGTAGACAGTGTTACTGAGGCAGCTGAATCAGATTTTCCATCAGTAATGATGTATGAGGTGAACACTACAGCAGGTGAGAGTTGCATAAAATAGTCTTGGAACTTGGGATCAGGTTCAGGCCTCAGAGCCATAGTCACATGTAACTGTGATGTAGGCATGATTTGTTTGTCGGGTTCAGGAACTACCTGCAAAACTGTGTCCATCATTGTTGTTGTATCTTTAAGGTTTTCTTTAGGTTCAACTCGTAAAGAGTAGTACAGACCGAGCCCCTGTGGTCTATGAATTGTATTTAGGTAAATGTCATCATTTCCTGTTCTCACAGCTCTCATGCCGTCTCCCACTGGGATAATTGAGATTTTTAGGGCTGACATTAAGTCTCTGCCTAACAAATTGAGTGGACATTGTGGTGAAATGACTATTGAGTTTTTAGAACTTAACCTAGTTTTTGGATCTGTTATTAACACTGGTTTAGATAAAAATGAGCGAGTAGTGGCACCATCTGCTGATTTTACCAAAATGCTTTCTTTAGATTCTGGCAGATTAACGCCAGAAGAGATCACAGTTCTGCAAGCTCCAGTATCACAAAGGAGCTCTATTGTTTGTTCATTAACTTTAAGTGTTATGTAAGGCTTCTCTTTCAGAACATTAAGTAATTCCCAGGCGCCACAGCAGTCCACCACCTCATTAGAGGCGGTAAAAGTATCTAGTCGTTGCTGTGTGAACCGCGAGTGATCTGGGGCAGTTGAACCCTGTGTATGGATCTGATCTCGCCCTATGCCCCCTCCTCGGCCTCTGCTACATTGATGTGAAATGTGGCCTACTTTCCCGCAGATCCAACACATGGGGGCAGTGTGACCACCTTGATATCTCCAAGACCCCTGTGGTGTCTTATGATGTGTATTCCTTTGTGGTCTAAACCCCCTTCCTTTGTTGTGGTTGTCACTTTGATAATAAACTTCCCCCTCATCGTCTTCAACCTGAGTGTGAAATACCTGTGTGTCGGAGTCTGGAGGTTTTGGTTTCTTCCCCTTTCTTTCAATGACACCTTCTGCAAAACGTGCATTGGCCATAAGGGTAGTAAGGTTGCATGTTTCCCATGTCAGAAGGTGATTTTTAATCCAATTAGTGATAGTGGGGTGGAAACTATGTAGCAGACCATTACAGAAATGCCGCATATATGGAGTTTCATCACCATTCTCTTTAGTTAGGCCACTATGGGTATCATGTTCCTTTTGGTATCTGTATTTAAAATCATCTACAGTTTCCCCAGGCTTCTGTTTTATGGAGGCCATATGCCCATAATCTGGTTTCTTTTTAAACTGTGTACGAACTTTATCCGCTACTGCATCGAATTGTTGCTTTAGTACCCCCTGGAAATCATTCTGAAATTGTAACACAACTCCGGCATCATCTCTTCCTGTGTAATTTCCAGCTACATGGTGCCAGTCTTTCCCCAGCGATGCAGCCATAGCCTGTCCTAATTCATGACCGTTTAACCGGTAGGATTTGACCACATCAACCATATCCTCTGTCCATTTTTCTGGATCCTCCTTATGGCTAGTGATTTGTTCTACAACCTCTTTAACGTCTTTAAGTGACCATGGTCTAAAAACATATCTCGGAGTACCATCGGCAGATGGTACTTGAATCATAGGGTTGATATTTATTGAGTCCTCTGGTTCACTCTCATAAGATTTATCCTCAGATTTTTTGGGACCTGACTTTGTAATTCTAAGTCTTTGTTTTATTGTGGTACCATTTGTTTTTTGTTCAATTGCAAATTGATCTCTTGGAACAGGAGGATATAGACCTTCCCCTAAAGCCCCCCGCTGGTCTGCTGGGGGTGCTGGTGGAGGTGCATAAGGTTCTCCTCCAACAGCCCCAGGGGGGTCTGTCTGAGCTGTAGGTGGAGATGCATAAGGAGGAGGGCGCAGTGTGAGCTCGTCACCTAACTTTTTCATAAGAAGAGTCTCATCTTTAGCACCTTTGCTCTCTTTTCTGTTTTTTATATTTTGTTTCCTTTTCTCTGTTTCATCAGCCCACACACGTGCTATTTTTAACTGTGTCTGTTTAAGTTTTTTCTTTTTACCTTTAGCGATAAGTGTTTTTGCTTCAAGAACACATACAAGTTCTCTCCATTGGCTTCCTTTAAGCTTCCCATCTACTTTATACTTTTTGCGCCATTTTGTTAGAAACTGAAGATTTTCGGGGTTCTTTTTATACATATATTTTGAATCGCCTTCTAATTTGTCGGTGGAAACATCGTTTCCCATCTTTGCGTTGTTTTTATATAAGCCTTAATGGGTTCTATTAATTGGTCTGGTAAAGTCTGTTGTTAGAATACCAAATAGTTCTATGAGAATAACAACAGTAATTAATATTAAGGTTAAGGTGAATGAAAAAGCAAGAACTATGAAATTAGTCTGTTAATGAGTTAAAGTTAGTGATTTATTCTTTAATTAATTAAAGTAATCTTTTTTTGTTTTTGGTCATTTATTTGAGATTTTTTTTCTTGTACTCAATTTCTGCTAAAACTGGATCGTATAGTTTTTACTCTAAGTGTCTCTCTTGTGCAACTACATTGAGCCGTCTTATGGCTTTCCTAATCTAAGGATGTGTTGTGTAACCTTTAAATCCACACAGAACGTCTCTTGTAGTGCCCGTTCAAACCGTACGTTAACACCGTTAGGTTTCAGGTTGGACTGGCATACATAAAGATTATGTCCTGTGTCTAATCTTTCTTATACCCACTTAGGGTGCGGTATTTCGTTTTGATTCTGCTGTTTGTGTTTTTACTTCCATACACTGGCGTGCTTTATTTCCCAGCGAGGTGGGTTGGTTCGCAAACCTAACCCGTTACAACCGTATATTTTTCAAGGTGGTCAGGTTCGCAGACCTGTACCGTTACGCCCTTTTTTCAAGGTGGACCGGTTCGCAAACCAGGTCCGTTACACCCTTTTTTTTTTTTGTTCAAATTTTATTTTTGAAGGTGGTCAGGTTCGCAGACCTGTACCGTTACGCCCTTTTTCAAGGTGGACCGGTTCGCAAACCAGGTCCGTTACACCCTTCTTTTGTCACTAAACAGTTACGGCTCAACACCTGATATTTTATCAGAGAGGCTAAAGCGTTCTTTAGGCCCAAACAGCAGAATATACCCTGACTATCTTAGAATTAGTTTTGTTAAATGTAAAGGTGCACAAAAAAGACGTACTCACAATGTTTGCCCTATGCGAGTGACTCAAACCGAATCGATCGCACGGGAGCACGCGCAGGGGGTCCTCGTGGAAGTTATGCAGCCGGCCAGCGCAGCAATTCAGTGATCTGGATGTCAAAAACAGCCCTTCGACGAAAACCACCTGCGGGAGTGCTCCGTACGTCGGGTCACGGCACCAAGATGTTAGGTTTTTTTTTGTGGTTTACCTAAAAACGAGTCACACATAAAAGTCGGAGATAATTTAGACAATAAGCTCTGCAGAGGTAGATGTGGTTCAATCAGTTCTGCAGAGGGAGACCAGCAAAATACAGTAAGGAATGAGCCAACCGTCTGTCTGTTCTCAGCTCCTCATCACTCGTCTCCCACTGATCTCTCATCACTGGTCTCAAAGGGTCTCACCTCTGCAGACTCTCTTTATTTAGTCACACTTCATTAACATATTAAAAGAACAGGATGTCAAGCACAAGAGCATGTGGCTGAAACCAAAATGACATTTAAAAAGTACATTAGAACTATGTGATAAAAAACACCCTAAGAAAATAATAATACACCATTATTATTTTTCCCTAACAAAATCTGTTGGGGTTCTACTTGGTACTCAAGACACCAATTATGAGCTCCACACTGCCAAACAGGACACGTAAAAAAAAAAAAAAAAAAAAAAGATTACACACAGGTGCGCTCTATTTAGTCATTAGCACTCATCAGGCAATGTCTATGGGCAACTGACTGCACTCAGACCAAAGGGGGCTGAATAATTACGCACACCCCACTTTTCAGTTATTTTTTTTATTTTTTATGTTTGGAATCATGTATGATTTTTGTTCCACTTCTCACGTGTACACCACTTTGTATTGGTCTTTCATGTGGAATTCCAATTAAAGCGATTCATGTTTGTGGTTGTAATGTTACAAAATGTGGAAAAGTTCAAGGGGGCCGAATACTTTTGCAAGCACCTGTACCAGTAGCTGCCCCTGCACTTGCCAATAATACGGATGGCTTTTCCTCAGTTTGTGTGTGCCTTGGTGAACTGTGAGGTAACTGCAGTCAATGTAACTTTGGGCATTTGGGCATTTGATTTCAACCAACCCAAATGATGGTCTTTCAAGTGGGTCATAGACAAGCCCATCAGGCGATGCACCCAGCCAAGGAGCATCTGGATGAATCACCAGTCCGCCTTTTTTCAAGTTCAGGTTTTTCAGCGTTGCATAGTCCTTCAAGGCTTCCATCTCCAGGTCCAGTCCCTTCTTCATGAGTGCTGTTTGACGTGTCCCTCGGATAATCCTGTCTGCCAGGTTTTCTGCTCTGGTTGGCCCTCTAACATAGCTTACCTCCCTAAAAGTGGAAGCTGTCACCCTCTCCTTCCTCATCAACAAATGCCACTCAGATGCTGCACTTTGGCTTCGTGTTTTTTCTTCAATGCTGTGTGTTTGTGATTTTGTCACAGACAATGATTTTAGATGCAGTTGTTCTTGGTTCGTTGGAACATAAGTACAGTCTGTTGGCTCTAAGTGATAGCCTTCAAGTGGCACTTTTGGGAATTGGGGGGCATCCTCATGGGCGATGACACCATCAGATGTAGGAGGTGGATACTGATAAGATAAGATGCTGCCAGCCTGTACTTTCCCAAAGATGGAGTCCACAAGTGATTTGTCAGGTGAGATGTTCATTGTACAGATCAGTGGAAGAGAATTAGGATTGAAGTCAACATAGGCAGCTTTGGGGTTGAGGGTTGCTGGGTCTGGTAGCTCACCACTGTAGAGTTTGTAAAGTGCTGATCTAGGATAGATAAGTATATACATTTAATTTATTTAACACTTCACAGATTAAAAAAATAAATAAAAGAAATCACAAAGTCATTCACAGAAGAATTAAATAAAATGCTAGAATATATACAAGCAAAGCATCAATCTTTAAAAAGCCATGCTTTTTAAAGATGCCAAAGAAATCTGCATCAGAGGGTGAGAGGAAGAGGATTCCACAACAGTGGGGCCATAGCCTCATGGCTTGAAACATTTTTTATTATTTCATCATCAGGCTATCAGTAACAATTTTTAAGACACAGTCATATGATGCTTGTTAACACTGACTTTGCTTACCTTATTCCACTTGAAGTACGCTGAAGTAGCACCTGGTTTGGGTTTCGTTACCACCATGGCATCCACTGGTCCTGGCTTTACTCCCTATTTACAGAATTAGATTGAGTTAATGAGGAGATGATGGTAATAAAATATACATTTGGATATTTATGTAAAACAAACCATTGTTCTGGGTTTATGCCACTTCTCTTCTGTCTCTGTGCACAAAAGGACAGGAAGGACGACAGACATGCCACACTCAGAGTAATGGGCTGTCTGATATAGCAATGCAACTAAATGGTTGCACAGCCCACTCCCAGCTACACAGGGGCATGAGCTATTAACCAGCACAGCTGGATCTGAATCACGTAAAGTTATCTGAAATACACACAAACAAAAACTGAATTTACTAAAAAAAAAAAAAGCCTCATCTGTTACATCTATTACAGAGCAACAAAGCTGGAAAAGGTAAAGATGACAGGACAGTTTTGAGGTGGAACAAGTAGTTTAGAAGCTAGCTGAGTGAATCAACTGTCACTGCTCTTTTGGAAGATTGACAAACATTTTACATAAAACTTAATCACATAAAAACTGTATTCTCATTTGGTAGCTATCATAACATTTTAACATTTGAATACAATTTCATATAGTGACTTGAATACACCTGACGTTCCACACTCAGCTACTGTATAACCGCATAACCATTGTTTCAGCACGGATTTTGTTTCGGTTTTCTGCTCTACTCCAACATGAATATTACTGTATTACATTTTTATTTGTCTTACCCATGTATAATCTTTATCACATTACTAGTTAAGATCAGTTATTATTTACCAATAATTTTGGCCGAACTGAAACATGGTATAACAGTAAAATTCCAGAGCATGTTTAACAAAACTTTTCACTACTAATCCTACTCTCAGCAGGTGCGGTTTGGCTGCTTTCTTCATCCAATGAGCTCTAACTGAGATCTCACTGGTGGCCCTGTTTCTCCCTGACACTTGAAAACAAAAAGTACAAACAATTTACATTAACTGGGTGACATAACTATAAAGTTTATTTACATTTTACATAGACATGGGAGGTCTTAACTTGGCAAGCTGAGAACAGCCTAGCATTAGTCCTACTAGCTAAGATTAGCTAGCGTCAGGGACTTACCTTCATATTTGCAGAGATAAGATGACACATAAAATTAAAATCCTTTTTCCTGTTTACTTTGCGATGTTCTACAGCATCCTCGTACAATCCTCCGCACATCGTTGACTGTAATTTTCGGCAACTGTAATAAACAACGAGTAAACTGCAGAGTATCCGCCATTCCGCCGGCTTCTCCTTTTGGACCGGAAGTGGGGGAGCGGCCTTATCTGAAAGCGGAAATGATTCGTGCATAGAGCCTATTGGCTTCACACACTCTCCCTCTCTCTGCCGGTCATATGAGGGTTTTTTTTACCCTCAGCTGGTTCTAACCAGTTTTTTTTACTTCACGCACTGAGTGACACTTTCTTGCTGTATTTTATAAAGAAATAAAGGTATAAATAATATTACAAATTAAGCTACACACACAAACACGCTCCCACACAGACACACATACCTGGTGTGAAAATAAATAAGAACCAAACATTTTTTTTAATTCACAATGATCATAAAAAAGTTAAAAGTTCAAAAAAGAAAGTAACGTTGAGATGAAAACTCTTGATCATTACATTTTACTTCATAATTGCAACCGCATGTGTTGTATTCATTGTTGCAGAACTTGTTCTGTATATAGTTCATTTGTTATCGTGATCAAAACCATTGATCTGAAGCTCAATGCTGATGCTGTCATGTAAATAGTTTTCTAATCAGCAATAAATATAACAATTTCTGATCAACCCATATCAATTGCATGTTTAAATAACATACCGCTTAAAGCACCACCCATTTCAAGACACATCGACCCACTTTCTGATTAAACCCCGCCTACTTCCGGGTTAGGCCCCGCCCAGTCTGAGTACAGATACGGATACAGATAATTCATATGGTTAATAGATACAGATAATGCTGTACTCGCTCATCCCTATGAGAAAGTCACCCAATCTAATGAATTGTTTGTGTACAACACCCTCAGCTGTTGCTGTAGGTGTAAAACCCACACCTTCTCTATTCATTCATATTGAACAGTTGTAGGTTTCTAGAAGGGCTGATGCAGCAGGATAACGAATCAGGACTGAGCATAACAGCTGCCTACATGTTGAATCAGCAGTATGGTATACATTTATAAATTCCCACTCACAGGATTTTTTTCCCAGGGGATAGATCAAGGGAAGTGGGTGTGTGACATTTATTAAAAATATGAATTTTAGAACAGAGGAAATGGGAAAGGAAGAAGAATTTGTAGTAGTGGAACTGTTTACGAAGCAGGGAAAAATTAATATAATAAATTATTATAATCCATGTAAAAAGTTAGATATTAAACAGATGAGGTCAATCGTTGGGATTAATAGAAGACACATAATTATATGTGGTGACTTTAATGCACATAGCACGGTGTGGGAAAACATATAAATGGGGAAATAATGGAACTAATTATGGAGGAGGCCAATTTGGTATGTATTAATGATGGGAGAGGAACTCGGATTGATGTATATACGGTAAAATATCAGCATTAGATAAAACATTAGTATCTAGTGAATTGGCAGGAATAAGAGATTTTGAAGTACTAGAAGATACAATGGGAAGTGATCATTACCCAATACTAACAAAAATGTATGGGACTAAAGGGATGGAAGGAAAGGAAGGAAGATAGATTTTTAAAAGAGCTAAATGGGATAAGTTTAGGAATAATTGTGAGTAATGGTGTTTCAAAGGTAGAGGTATCGGATAAGGTAGAAGAGATAGAAGAAGTATTTAGGAGTGTGATAATTGAAGCCCCAGAGTATACCGAAAAGTAAAGAAAAGGTAAGGGAGAGAAAAATGTACCATGGTGGTCTGAAGATTATGAAAAGGCAATTAAAGGAAGAAATAAATGCTAAAAATACTAAGAAAAACACATACTGGGGAGAATCTATTAAAATATAAGTGCAATGGTTAGGTCAGTAATAGACTATGGGAGTATAGTTTATAGTTCAGCATCGAAAACATTGAAAATGATTGAAGTTATACAATGCCAAGCATTACAAGTGTGTTGTGGCGCAATGAGTACTACATCATACAGGTCCTTCTCAATAAATTAGCATATTGTGATAAAGTTCATTCTTTTTCATAATGTAATGATAAAAATTAAACTTTCATATATTTTAGATTCATTGCACACCAACTGAAATATTTCAGGTCTTTTATTGTTTTACAACTGAGGATTTTGGCATACAGCTCATGAAAACCCAAAATTCCTATATGTTGGACGGGGGGCATCACAGTAACTGAGCATCCTCCATGTCCTGTTATCAACTTTTTACTTTCTTTAAGAAAGTACTCTTACATCAGATCTTCTGTTCTTCCTGTGTCTCTGTTCTGTCTGCTCAAACCCCCAGACGGTCCTGGCAGATGGCCGCTGGTACTGAGCCAAGTTCTGGTTCTGGTTCTGCTGGAGGTTTCTTCCTGTTAAAGGGGAGTTTTTCCTCTCCACTGTCGCTACACACTTGTTCTATATGAGGGATTGCTGTGGTTGGAGTCTGCATCAACGGGGCACAACTGCCAGTCAATGACTCGATGCAATCTGCTGGGATTCCTTACATAGAAAACTAGCTAAACCTTTTTACTGTTTGGATTGTTTGTATTTAAATGACTTTCTTGCAAAGTGCCTTAAGATGACATCTGTTGTGAATTGGCGCTATGTAAGTAAACTGAACTGAATTAAAATAACGCTTGTGTTTTAAATAATACGCTGAACTGAGTGTTACATGTATATGATGTCCCTACAGAGGCCATATGCAATAAGTTAAACTTTTTTGTGGATAAGATAGCTAGCCTGACGTCTTTTCCTATGCTGATTCGTGTAAGTCTCCTGTTCAAGTCTGAGATTTTTTCCAACCAATTGCCATTTCTGACTTACAGAAACTTCTGTCAAATGCGGGTGGGTGCCCAAGTGATGTTGTCCTATACTATTTGCTGGTCTGAGTGTTTCAGAAACTGGTGACATTCCGGAATTGCGCCGCTCAAGGTGGCAGCATGTTGGAGTAGCTCTGTTACTTTGGTTCATATTTGTTTCTTTTTTTGAACTTTAATTCTTCCATTTCTGGTGGAGGCGTTGTTTTTGTGGACAACTGTTCTCTCTGGTTTTGAATGCTGTGCAGCTGGAAGGATTTTTGCTGATACTTTTTATTTTTGGACATTTGTTATGATGCATAACCATGGCAACAAGGTGGTTTACAACTGGCAGCAGCTGATTAACATCACAAAAGCTCAAATAAGACCTCAACTACAGCCACGGGACCCTGGTGAGTTGGGGGGAGGACGCCGTGGATCCGGAGCGTCCTCTGCGTTGGACTGTCGTGCAACTGCGGAGCGTCTTCAGTCAGAGGCTTCTTCAGATGTGCAGAGCGCTACAAGAGATCATCCCTACCCACAGCCATCAGCATCTACAACGAATCTTTGAAGGAACTTGCATAATGAGTTACAACAACATTTAATTTCCCTTTGGGATTAATAAAGTAATTTTGAATTGAATTGAATTGATCTACTGAGATTTCCGCGCACAGCCATCTCTAGGGTTTACAGAGAATGGTCTGAAAAAGGGAAAATATCCAGTGAGTGGCAGTTCTGTGGGTGAAAATGCCTTGTTGATGCCAGAGGTCAGAGGAGTATGGCCAGACTGGATTGAGCTGATAGAAAGGCAACAGTAACTCAAATAACCACTTGTTACAACCAAGGTATGCAGAAGAGCATCTCTGAATGCACAACATGTCGAACCTTGAGGCAGATGGGCTACAGCAGCAAAAGACCACACCGGGTGCCACTCCTGTCAGCTAAGAACAGGAAACTGAGGCTATAAATTCACGCAGGCTCACCAAAATTGGACAATGGAAAATTGGAAAAATGTTGCCTGGTCTGATGAGTCTCAATTTTTGCTGCAACATTCGGATGGTAGGGTCAGAATTTGGAGTCAACAACATGAAAGCATGTCTGCCTTGTATCAACGGTTCAGGGTGGTGGTGGTGGTGTAACGGTGTGGGGGACATTTTCTTGGCACACTTTGGGCCCCTTAGTACCAATTGAGCGTCGTTGCAACGCCACAGTTGTTTCCAGTACCTTGTTGAATCTATGCCACGAAGGATTAAGACAGTTTTGAAGGCAAAAGGGGATCCAACCCGGTACTAGCAAGCTGTACCAAATAAAGTGGCCAGTGAGTGTATCATGCCAATATATCATGCTTAGCTAGTTAACAATACCAATGTTGTTACGTATCCCTTGGTAGTTAGTTCATCCTAGGAATAAACCCACTCCTCTTTAACTTCTGTGGAGAACTTGAGCTCAGAATTGCTTTTCACTCATCTTCATTGCCCTGATAGAGCAGGGTCAAGGAGGGTCTGCACAGAAGAGATAGAAGAGATTGTAAGTGGCTGAGAACAAACATCTATGGCATAAATGGACTTTGAGGTTAATTTCCACAGTAATTTCACTGCTACTCATCCTAATTCTATTCAAAATGTTTCTTTTCACATTTTTAAAATTCTTTAATGCCACAATAGGAAGATCAGAGTCCAGCAGCAGGGACGATGATGCAGGGTCTTCAAAGGTAAGGATAGATTAGAACTGAAGAAAGGAAAGAACCACTGATAAAAGGTATGATTAAATGTGAGGATGATACAATTGAAACAAGATTTTTTCATGCACTTCACAAAAAAATGCAAAAACATGTTTTTTCTTTACTGTCAAACATCAAATTAAAGTTTTTTTTTTTAGATTAATAAAAATATTTGTTGCAGTTGTGAACTGTCAGAATAAATAGAGGGAGAATTCTGTATTTACTATTACTTTCATCAAAGTCAGAAATGTTTATACACTTCCTTTGCATCTGGTAGAATTGTCCCAAAACTGTTTCATTGGGCCAAACGCCTCTGGTCTCCTTCCTCCAGCTTTCGACAATAGTTTGCTAGAATTTTGGCCCACTCCTCTTGACAGAACTGGTGTAACTTGGTCAGGTTTGTAGGCCTTTTCAGTGCAGCCCGTGAATTTTCTTTGGGATTGAAATCAAGGTCCTCATTTATCAAATGTTTATATAAACTGTCCTTTACTCTTTCCAACGAATGAAATTTTGAATATTCGTTCGAACAGTCAAAATCCGGATTAATCAAATATAAGGCCAGTTGTCTGCGATGGATGGCAACCTGTCCAGGGTGTACCCCGCCTCTCGCCCCGTGACTGCTGGAGATAGACACCAGCCCTCCCAGAACCCTGCATAGGATGGACGGGGATGGATGGATGGCTGGAAGGCCAGTCGTACGCAGGTTCCTCCGCAATCATCTGTTGATAAATCTGACATGTAAGTACAAAGGTGGCCGTTCACAGTCATTTGCATGTATGCACAAGCCTATATTGTCAGTGTAGCAGCAATATTACATATTGTATTACAGTAGGGTGGTAATTAATCTGAGGTGTTGATCAGTGGACTAAGGTTAAATATGGGCATTTTCTCAATGTATTTGTGGACTAATGATAGAAATGTGATTAAACAGATTGAAAAAACAGGGTTTTCATGCTCGCAGATTGACTTAGTCATGAGTCTAGTTTCTCTTTCCAAGAGAAGCTGTTTTATTGTATTGCAGAAAGCTACTCTAACAGTACAGTACTCTTGGTACTCCCGATAGTACTATAGATCACCTTTCAGTTGCCTTACTCTCCTAGAGCTGTCATGCATGTTTCTGTAAGGTAACTTACCTCACTTCTATCATGGGTTAAGTTGTTTTTGTAGTTGTATCTGTCATAATAAACTTGCATCACTTCTGCACTAACAAGAGAAAAATCTAATTGAGTTTTTTATAAGTAGCCATCTTAAAGTGGGACTCTTCTTCTATATCTGAAAAATCACTGTCTTTCAGCTCTAGCACTCTCTGGAAAACAAAAATAAATAAAACAAATATAAAAACGACATTTACTACAACATAAAACTGAATACATTAAATCAAAAGATTTTAACGAGGATCTATTTGAATCTCATCTATGCTCATTCCCTTAAAATCCTCCATTCTCCGCTGTTCCAGTGCTATCAGCACTTTGCTAACTTTGGCAAACTGCTGCGTCTCTGGGTAGTCTATGATATTCACTGTGAACCCGGATGTAGTAGCCAAGAAAGTTTACCAATGTGTCCATCTCATTGTCCTTCAGATTCAGAACTGTTGACAGTGTGGAGACTTGGTTTCTTAGCTTTATAGAGGAAAGTGTTTCTGGATGCTTCGCATTACACTCTTTTGCAATCTGCCTGTTGGCATCTGATCGCCTCAAATGAGAAACATGAAATATATCTCATCTGGAACGCACAACACAAATTCGTCAATGTGTGACCAAGATTTCCATTGAAGACAACATATCGGGTGTTAGAAGGATGGGAACTTTTCTGCTGCTTTTGCCTCCTATTTCAATCCTTTGAAAATGCTTTTTGTTCTAACTGTGAGAGTCCAACAGACAAATCAGAATGTAGACCTGTAGTGTCTCTAAAGGTGAATGCACATAATGGCATTTTGGACACTTCTCCCTCTCGTCGTCAATTAAAAAGATTGACTTCGCACAAAGTCACATTTGCAAGTTTGCACCAGATTTTCTTGTTTGGACTGTTCCTAAGCTTGTGTCGGTATTACTTCCTGCACTCATGAAGGTGTGTGTGTGTTTTCTTGACATCCTCGGTGAACAGGAGCACCTTAGGAGTGTTCCATTTTTCTTCTCTTAGAATTTGTAGGGTACATGAAGACACACTGACTTCCCACTTTTTTAAAGAGACTTCTGGTTCTCTTCACGTTTTCAAGAAGTTTTTCATTTGTAGATTCTGCCATTTGGGCTTCACGTTCCATAATTTCTGCTAGCTTTTTTGAGACTGTGACCAAGTTTAAGAGCCAAAGATGGGGATTTGTATACGTTTTTATCTCCATCAAAGCCAGTGACATCCTTCACTGCTTGAAAAACCGAGTTAAAATTTGAAGGAATAAAGAAATCTTCCACTTTAGAAGTTTGCCCAATCTTTTTAAATGAAGAAGTCGTATTCCCACCTTTTTCATCCTTTTTCTGTTGTACTCGTTTTTTTGATTTGTCATGTCCATGCTTTACATACAAATGTTCTCCAAGGCTTAAAATTGTTTTTTCCTTCCTGCTGATAGCTGCTATCTCACCTTGCTGCATAGCATTTACAAGGTCCCCCACCTTCTTGCTAATACCATCTGGAACCGGCTGTGCAAAAGCACTAATGGACTGGACTTGGGTTCTAAATGTCTTCTGTTTGTGACTTTCTTTATGAAAGCCTACATCTTGACATATGCCTCTATAATGCCTTTGTTTTCAGCAATGCTTCACAATTAACGCAGTGCATATAGTTATTTGCTACCACTGGACCTGAAGGTTGATGGCTTGGAATTAGTGTTCCACTGTCTGAATTTTAAGACCTCAACATTATGAGCACAATTTCCTTTGTTTCTGATCAAGTCAAAATGCAATTTCCTTTCCTTTAATTTTAATGGAAAGCTCATTGCTTTTGCTACAGCGGGTTCACTGCTATGCTTGCGCACAAGATATCATGCCATTTTACGAGAGCTCACAGGACAGAAAAAGCAGTAGTGCTTTTCACTGAACATTCTTGATCCATCTGCTTTTTTCTTCATCTACATTACTGATATGTTTTTTTTTTGTATGATTCAGAGTTGTTAGTTTCCAGATTATTGTTTGTCATATGGACTGGTGGACTGTTTCTTTCTTGAGTAAGTTTTCCTTAACTTCTTAAATTTATTCTTTCCTGTATTTTCCTTTGGAAGATCCGATTCTTCAGCACTGCATTCATGCTTTGAGTGTTGTGATGGTTTGTAATCTTTATCAGTGCTTTCAGAAGCAGCTTGTTGAAGCTTCTCATTTATTCTCATCCTTTGAGATCTGGTCAAGTAGTTCTTTTGTTAGCAGAATAAAAAACAGAAGACCTTTAGAAAAATAGTTATAGAATCTTTGATGCAAATTTGACATTCGTCAAGTTTTATAAATTTCAACTACATATACACCATACACTGTTGGTGTTAGAGTAAGCCTATGTCAAACACAAAAGTTTTTAAGTACTGTAACTCTAACACCATGGACTGTTGGGGTGATTAATTTCAGATTTTTGCTGAGATCTGAGTGGTTGTTCAAACTACCATCAGACTCCATATTCCTGCCAAAAACCTGATGAGTTTAAGAAATTACAACAGCACATATATTATAACAATAATAAATTTAATTTGAATCGCCTTTCAGGTCTCTCAAGGTCGCTGTACAGATACAAACAGGATTTAAAAACAATAGAAAACGATGCAATGACAATAAAGAACAATGTTAAACAATTTAAAAACAATGTAGAATAACAAATACTAAAATAACAGTTATGTTGAGTAGGCCAGTTTAAACAGATGTATTTTGAGTTGAGATTTACAGTCAGGTGGAGGTAAGATGAGGATATGAGGGAATGTGAAGGAGACTAGACAGGTATGGGGGGCGGTGAGGTTGTGGATGGCTTTGAAGGTGTGCAGCAGGAGTTTTAGTCTATTCTAAATTTGACATGGAGCCAGTGGTGCTGCTGTAGAACAGGTGTGATATGGTGAAATGAGGGAGTTTTAGTGATTATATGAGTGGCTGAGTTCTGGACCATTTGAAGCTAGTTGAGGGATTTCTGGGGAAGGCCAAAGAGGAGAGAGTTGCAATAATCAATACGGCTGGTGACAAGGCTGTGGACCAGGATGGCGGTGGGGGGGCAAAGGAAGGACGAAGGCGATTATGCAATCCTGGTGATATTGTTGATGTGGTTATTGAATGATAGTGTATTGTCCAGAATGACGCCCAAACTCTTTACTTTGAGGGAGGGGGTAACTATGGAGTTGTGAATACTGAGAGAGAAGTGTTTTACTTTAGAGAGGGTGGACTTGGTGCAGACAAGAATAAGTTCTGTTTTATCACTGTTGAGTTGAAGGAAGTTAGAAGAAACCGGGATCTAACTTCTGAAAGACAACTGGTGAGGGAGAGAGGGGGTTGTGAAGAGTTGGGTTTGGTTGAGAGCTATAGCTGGGTGTCATCAGCATAGCAGTGAAAGTGGATTTTTAATTTACGGAAGGTATTTCCAAGGGGAAGTAGATAGGTAATGAAAAGGAGGGACCCCAGGACAGAGCCCTGGGGCACACCTGGAGGACTGGGGAAGAGTGGGAACGGAAGGCTTTTAGTTGGATGAACTGCGTGCGACCTGAGAGATATGAGTTGAACCAGTTCAAGAGAATGTGAGTGATGCAGATGGCAGAGAGTCTGTGCAGGATGATTGTGTGTGAGACAGTGTCGAAGGCTGTACTCAGATCAAGGACAAGGATGGAGAGGGACCCAGAGTCTGCAGCCAGGAGGAGATCATATTAATGGAGAGAGCAGATGGCTCTGATCATGGGGATTTCCTGTTCTCACTCTCTTTTTTCTCTCTCTGTTCTCTCTCTCTTCTCTCTCTCTCACTCTCACTCTAGAAGAAGAAGAAGAAGTAGGAGAAGATAAGGAAAAGGATAGGAAAACTAAAAAAATCTTCCCTTTTCCCTTTACTTAATTATTCTGTCTCCCTCCTGTGCCTCCACCCCTTCTTCTTTTGCCAATCAGCTCAATCAGAACAGTTACCACACAGAGAGCACATGCAATTTTTATTCAAGAGCATAGAAATTGGTGCTGAGGGCATGTTTTACCACAGTACCACAGATCGTGTGGGTTTATGGGCCTGCAAATAAATGGAAATATCTGTAAACACGAATACGCTCTCTCATTTGTGTATGCGCTGTTGTAATTTGCTTGCTAATATCCTTGATACACTCATGGTTTTTGGCCAGAATGTGAAGCCGTAGCCCTGTGTCGACCTGCATGCTTAGATGTTGTGACTTCACATACAGCTCATTCATAGCACACTGTGTCAGATGAAATGCAACGTGAGTGTTAAGACTTGACTGCTTTGGGAATGCAGTCTTAGTTTTGAAGGGACCGAAACCAAAGTAGAAGCCAAGCTTAAATAATTTGAAAGTTAATGTAAGAGTCCCATGAATTTCATTATGCTGACTTACAAAGATTCTGTCGGTTCTTATCAAAGGTGGCACATCAGGATCATTTTCATAATCAAAATGACAACTTTCTGCGATGCATGAAGCAGTGTTATCGAAATGTGCGGGGAGATTTACATTTTCACAATATATAAAAACAGAAGGACTTACTGTAAATATGCTTAAAATATAATACACAGTACTTTGTTGTAACTCAACCACATAAATGACAAATCCTTAATTTGTGTTAGAAGAAAAACTATTATGTTTTAAAACTGTTAGAAGAAACGACTATTATCTTGGTGTGATGTGCATTGTAACATAATAAGTGACCCAAAACAATATTTCATTAGGATATGGACTGCCATGTAACATTAGATAGCAGGGATCAGTAATGGAGCTATGTGTAAACCTAAGTAAAATAATTTTGTACCACAAAAAAGGGAGAGTCAGCTAATATTTTATGCAATATTCTGTACAAAGTTCACTAACTAACTACTGGTAAAACACTAATGTTCAGTGACAGGTAGGGAACATATACAGTATATCCGGAAAGTATTCAGAGTGCATCACTTTCCACATCACCAGGCCAGTACCATCCCTGCAGTGAAGCATGGTGGTGGCAGCATCATACTACTGGGAAGGTTTTTTTAATGCCAACTCCTGGGAAACTAGTCAGGATAGAGGGAACAATGAATGCAGCAATGTACAGACACATCCTGGATGAAAACCTTTTCCAGAGCGCTCCTGACCTCAGACTGGCAAGACAACCACCCGAAGCACACAGCCAAGATATCAAAAGATTGGCTTCAGGACAACTCTGAATGTCCTGTATTGGCCCAGCCAAAGCCCAGACTTGAATCCCATTGAACATCTCTGGAGATATCTGAAAATGGCTGTTCACCGAATCTTTTTATAATATTTTCATCTTTTATTGACAGCAATTATTACTGCAAAAATGTCTCAAGCCTGAGCTTTTTTTGTTACGTTACTTATATACAACACAATGAACTGTTCACAGATCACCACTTGGATTAAACAAACCTAATAGATAAGAGCCTTCTATTGGCTAATTACTGTATTATTCCGGAATTGCGCCGCTCAAGGTGGCAGCATGTTGGAGTAGCTCTGTTACTTTGGTTCATATTTTTTCTTTTTTTAAACTTTAATTCTTCCATTTCTGGTAGAAACATCGTTTTTGTGGACAACTGTTCTCTCTGGTTTTGAATGCTGTGCAGCTGGAAGGATTTTTGCTGATACTTTTTTATTTTTGGACATTTGTTATGATGCATAACCATGGCAACAAGGTGGTTTACAACTGGCAGCAGCTGATTAACATCACAAAAGCTCAAATAATACCTCAACTACAGCCACAAAACCCTGATGAGTTGAAAAGAAGACGCCATAGATCCAGAGCATCCTCTACATCAGACTGTCATACAACTACAGAGCGTCTTCAGTCAGAGGCTTCTTCAGATCTGCAAAGCGCTACAAGAGATCATCCCTACCCACAGCCATCAGCATCTACAACAAATGTTTGAAGGAACTTGCATAATGAGTTACAACAACATTTTATTTCCCTTTGGGATTAATAAAGTAATTTTGAATTTGAATTGAATTTGAATAAGGATCATATTTCAGCTGGCAACAAGTTATTTAACCCAAACTGATGCAATGAGTAGCTTCTAATCTCTTAAACAACCATGTCCAAAGGGCTGTAAAGACAGCTTTTCTATTTAGTATATCTTTTAACAACATCAGTAGACCTCAGGTATTGTTTCGTGTTTTTAATTCACTTGCAGATTAATGTGTTACCATTAATCTGCGCTGTGATTGTTTGCCCAGAATTGTTTCTTTTTTGTAAAGCTCTCTGCCCTCAAGGTCTTATAATCCCATCAGGATACAGGTCCCTCCTTTCCCTCATGCTCAGCTGTTCAACAGTTTGAGCCTGTGATGTTTTTTGCTTTGCAGCTACAGATAGTTCATTAGGTCAGAGTCTATTATTATTCCCATGCAGACTTTATTTCTCCTAATCTGTTTAAAGATGATTTTTTCATGTCGTCAGCCAATGTGTCCTTTTCTAGATTAACACATGATCAGTCAGTACGTTTACATGCACAACTAAAATCAAGCTTTTTGGAGTAATCGGACTAAAGACTTCCCTCCTGCAGCGAGCCGAGTCCCAGTTTACATGTTACTCAGTAAATCGAAATATTGAAAGAAGTGTGCCAACCACCGCAACGGTAGGTGGCGACATGCAACCCTTTGTGTGGCATTCTTCCGGTTCGCGTCACACACTCAGGGTAAACAAACACTTGTGGAAGAGAAGCCAACATAGTAAAAAAAAGAGGATGATGACAACGCTGCTGCGCTGTACATTTGTTACATTCTGTACTGTTTGATCGTATTACATGCTAGCTGCACACAGAGTCTTGTGCTATTTTTGTTGATTGTTGCTTCCGAGCTCATCATTTCCTGGAGGGGCAGGGCACAGCTCCTGATAGCTCGGCTTCTCAAGGCGAGAGTATACGTGCAGAGAAATTCCAATTACTAATCGCATTATGTAGCTGCAGTAGCCGAGCTTCTGAAACTGCAGTTTGGTTCGACTCCAGCTGGACTAAGGTGTATGCATGCATTTTAAAAGTCTGATTTCAGTCAGACTAAGGCAATAATTTGAATTTCTCTTGCTGCATGTAAACGTACTCAGTGTGTGTTCCTAAGTCCTTTAACCCAACTGTTCTCTCCAACTACAGGTCAGTATCTAAACTGCCTTTTCTCTCCAAAAGTATAGAGAAAGAGGTTTTTATTCAACTCCAAAAGTTTTTAAAAACCCGTGTAATTTGGTAGGAGTTTCTGTCAGGTTTTAGATCACAACACAAAGAGGACCCTTGCAAAAGTGTTCAAGGACATTCCAGTAGACCTGGGGAATTCTGCTGTTTTAGGGCTTTGGGATTTATCAGCAGCTTTTGACCCCATAGAGCACAACATTTTTCCATTCTGGCTGGAAAATGTTGGTATTAAAACTAGAACTCTCTCTTGGTTTAGGTCATAAATTAAAGGCAGGAACTTCTGTGTCAATTTAGAGGCTTATTCCTCATTAGCAGCCCCTCTCTATTTTACGGTTCCCAAGGGTCCAACATTGGGACCACAGCAGTTTGTTTTGTACATGCTACCACTAGAGTCTATCTTTGGAAAGCACAATGTACATTTTAATTGTCTTTCCGATGACATTCAGGCAAATATTCCAGTGAAACTGAGCAGCAGAAATGGGCTAACAACCTTATTTAACTGTTCGGCTGAAATTAAAACCTGGATGGTAATCAGCTCTTGGAAATTCCAAAAATCAATGATTTCCTTATTAATGGTTGGGATCCATTTTCCACAAATGAACTGAACCATACTGCATTTCCCAGCATTCCTAGCTGTGGCCCCAACACATTCGCATTGGCTGTGGCCAATGATGACATCACAAAGTTTATAAAAGGGGTCAGCAGCGACTGTCTTCTTGTACTCCGGCGTTGCTCTTCAATGGCCCACCGGTGAATTCCATTATTTCTGACATAATGGGCGGGAAAGAATCCCTTTTTGAATCTTCGAAGTACCACTGTCTACCCAGCATTGTCTGTGTATCCAATCTGGATGACATTAGAATTGACAATTCTTTTTTTTTTTTTTTTACGTGTCCTGTTTGGCAGTGTGGAGCTCAGAATTGGTGTCTGAGTACCAAGTAGAAGCCCAACAGATTTACTTTCACAAGCGGAGCAGTACAGCTTTTGCTATAGTCCTACACTTGATATATGTGTGAAAAATCTTTATTATGAATTGTTGGGGTTTTTATTTCCTGATGTTATGGACACGGAGACGGAAAATTAAGGAGAAGAAAGATGGAAGATGAAGAAGAGAGGTAGGAAACAAAAAGTCAAGAGAGAGGGTGAGTTGAAAATACAAGAGAGGAAGGGGAACAAAGAAAACACAGGAAGACATTGAAGTCTGCCTCCATACCCACAGGACGGCAGAGAGAGGGGGAAAAACAAAACAAAACACGAAAAAGGAACATCGACAAAACAAACCAAACATTGTGAACTCAGAACTACACAACCACATCACACAAAAATGGACAATTCTTTAAGACGGCATCAACTCACAGCCGTCCAGCCTGCAACTGGGACCGTGGTCCTGAAGAACCTTCAGCAAGATTCTCTCTTTTGCTCAACTACGGACAAACTTTGCTCCCTTCTTTGTGGACTGGACCTCCCTCAAAGCAAAGTAGGACTGAACCGGTTCATTTATGCTAATCTTGTGTCTAGGCAGATAAATAGGGAAAATAGAGTTCTTAACGAGTTAGATCTCGTTCATTGTTGGTTTAAAGTGTTTTTAAGCGCTGAACCTGTTTGCTCATTTGCGTCGCCGCATACATAAGTTTGTGAGCTGGTTTTTTGTTGTGTGTTTGAAGCTGGTTTTTATCCCAAAAGGGATTCACTGTTTATTTATTTCGCTCCACCTATTCGTTCTTTCCACAGCTTCCCACATTTGATTGTATACTTTGTGCAGTGCTGAGTTAGATCCGGCCCTTCACACTTACAGCT
Organism: Valencia hispanica; assembly: GCA_963556495.2. Taxonomy (NCBI): domain Eukaryota; kingdom Metazoa; phylum Chordata; class Actinopteri; order Cyprinodontiformes; family Valenciidae; genus Valencia; species Valencia hispanica. The sequence continues at coordinate 5,497,343 of OY747716.1, read as the reverse complement.
GGACCGCATGGCTCCCATGGTTAGCCAAGGCTAATTTTATGGTACTTTGTTCTCCACACCACTTCCGTTGTTACCCCAGGCTAATTCTATTGCCCATTGCCCCATGCGGTCAATTGTTAGAGCCTTAGCTTTGCAGCGATCACGCCCAGCTGAATACGACCTGAGTCTCCCGCGTGTGCAGCAACACACACGCACACAGACACACACACACAAGTCTGTATTTCTACCCATATGGGGACTTTATATTGACTTCCATTCATTTTAATAGCTGCATTTATGCTAACCCTAATTCTTCCCCTAACCCTTACCATTACCAGTTTATTCCTAACCTTAACCAAAACATAATTCACGCCATACCTCTAAACCTAATCCCTAACCCTAAAAAAGGGGATCCACCATATTAGGACCGGGCTTTGGTCAGTATAAGGTCAATCGGTCTTCAGAAGGTTAGCGAATATGCCAGAGAAGGTCCTAAATAGGATAGCTAAATAAGTGCACACACACACAAACCCCCCTCCTTTCGTTTATGAGAAGCGATGTTTTGAAATGGTTTTGTCAAGCTTATTGTTTGTTCCATTCCCATGCAATCCATTCTTCCAAGGTCAGTAGTAGCAGTAGTAGTTGCATGCTTTAGAATAGATGGGAATTATTGATGAAATGTTTTTGCTGTAAGGTTGATCTATTTTCGTAATAAATTCTCCTTAGCTTAAAGATAAGTTTTCTGTGATTACTTGGTGTGTGCGTACAATTACGGTTCACGGGGTTTGAACTTATACTTTTCAGAAGTGAAATCCCAGCTCTGTAAAATTGTTTACGTTGTTCAAAGCGGGCGGGGCCAGGGCTGTGCACTGGGATATTGGCTCTTTTTTCCCTCCTCTTCACATGTCTATCACCAAATCTCTTTGTCACTCTTCTTTTTCTTCCGTCAATCACATACTCACAGAATTTTTTCACAAAATCTCTCTTACCCTCTCACCCCCAACACCTCCCTAACTTTCTTCTATTTTTCTCTTTTTCATATCTCTGCTTCCAGACTTACAATCAGGTAACCACAAGCACTAACTCTGACTGCACATGTGTTTATCTGTTTCTATGGTGACATGCACTTTCCAACTTTAGTCACACAACTATGGCTACTCTAAGGTTTGTCACATAGAATGGGACTGGCACTAGAGAGAATTAGAAGCATCCCCGGATGAGGAGAGACTCGGGAGAATCCATAAAGCAAAGCTAGAAGTAGATAAAATTATTAATAAACAGACCCAGTTCTTAACTCAAAGGCTTCGGATAGAAAACTTTGAACAGGGTAATAAATCGGGTAGCCTTTTGGCTAACCTGCTTAAAAATAAAGAAAAAATGACAATATCTGCAATTAGGAACCAGACCGGGAATACAGTATGTGATACTGAAAGAATACACAACATTAAATAATTTTACAAGGCTTTATACTCACCGGAGATAAACCCATCAGATCATGAAATTGAAATCTGGATAAATTAAACTCCCTAAATTATCTGATAGTCAAGCGATGGCCCTGGATTCATCACGAACAGTGCCTGAATTCCAGGAGGCCCTCCACAGCATGCCCAATAAAAAGGTTCCAGACCCAGAAGGATTTCCAGCAGAGTTCTATAAGGAATTTTGGAATATTCTGGCACCAGCATTCCACAGAATGCTGCAGGAAACCAAGGAAAATGGCTGACTTCCACCAGATATGAATTCTGCCTACATTAGTCTTCTACTAAAATCAGGTGAAGACCCTGTGTTTCCTACCAGCTATCGTCCCATAGCCCTCATTAATGTTGATCTTAAAATAATCTGCAAAGCTCTCGCAAAAAGGATAGAGAAAGTAACTCCTCTTATAATACATACAATCCACAGGCAACATACCGGGTAATTATATCCATGCGCTTTGGTTCTGTCCAACTGTTCAGAATTTCTTGTGTCAGATATGTGATGACTTATCATAGTGTCTGAACATTCCACTCTCTCCCTCAGTTTGCTTGCTGGGAAATTTAGATGGTGTCTCCATGAACACAAAGTTAGTTCAAATAGTTTACATTGCCTTATGCATCGCTAAGAAAACTATCCTCCTGACCTGGAAAATAAAAATGCTCTTAATATTAATCAGTATCGAGATCTCTTGTTGGACCACATTGGTCTTGAGACGGCCTCTGCTTCCACATCTGATCAATCTTTTCGGGCTGCTTTGATCAGCTTCATCATCTAGTAGGGGTGGGGGGCCTGTAGTTTGGTCGTATGGGATATTTTTGCTGATGTGTGGGGGTTTATGGGATTGGGGGCACCTTGGGGAGGTCCTTGGAGATGGGATCGCTAGGTGGATCGAGTGCAGGGTCTCATGGCCCCCGTCTGGGGTGGGACTTTGGTTACCATGGGCGGTGACTCCTGGTGGCTGCATGTGGTGCCTCCGGGGGGTTGCACTGGCGGACATGGGTTACTGGCCAGGTAGCTGTGCTGTGGGTCTGGGGTGAGCTTGGGTGCTCGGGGCTCAGGACCGCCGTGCCCCCTGGTTCTTGTCCTGGCTGGGGCTCGGCCGGTGTGGGTGTCTCAGTTGCCAATGTATGTGTGTGGGGGTCAGGGTCGGACGACGTGCGCTGCCGTTTTTCCCCCCACTCTGGGCCGGTTCTCATTGTCGATGTCTGGTTGGCGTCCCACCTTGTTTGTGTGTTGGGGTGTCGGGCAGGTGGCTGCAGTGGGTGGGTGGCATTTCTGGGTCTGAACAGTTTTTGGGCACTGGACTTGGCTCGTGGGTCTTGCTCTTTGCACGGTGCGGAGTATTTTGGTCAGGTGTGTTACCGGGCACGGTCGGGCTCGCCGGTGACTAGGTACTGGGGGTGCAGGGCAGGTGGGTGGGAGGGGGCTGGGGTCGGTCGCTTGCTGGGCCATCGGACAGTGGATGCCGCTCTGCCGGGGATAGGGGTGGTGGATCATGGGTCAATAACCCTAATAATGAACTAAACAGGGCTAGACCTTGCTCATCATTAGCAAGCTAGCTAACAGAAGTACATGTACCCAAGCTAACATCCATGTGGTGAGAAAAAAAGGCAAAGCAAGGGAATTTTTTTTTTTAGCACACTTTCAACAACAGGTGATTTAAGGTGCTTTACATGATTAAGAGGTAAAATAAAAACAGCAGTAAAACACAGACAAACCATATGAAGTAAAAACAGCAATAAAGCAAGAAGCATACACAGAAAAAACACATTCAATATTTTTCAAGTATTCCTTTTCAGCAGATAATATGGCTTAAATTATTCAGCCTCGCTTGTCCCATGGATTTCCTTAGCCACGTGTGGAGATGACACAAAACACTAAAAGAGCACTCACAGCTACTGACAGGAATGGTTAGTGCAGTGGTTCCCAAAGTGGCGGGCACCCCCCCCCACCAGGGGCCGGGGCGTGGAATAATTGGGTGAAATAAATCCTTGGACACTGCTAACATAATTGGCAGGATTTTGACGAGGCTCCCATATAAACTTAAAGCAGAACATAAAACATCACAAAATAAGGTTCTAAACAAACTTCCTACCATCCAAAGAGTAGAAAATACGACGCCTTTGGTTTTGTTACATCAAACACCTGCAAATATTCAACTGAGCTCAAAAACGTTTTGAATCGAGTGGCAAAGTGTAAAAAGCCTCACCCAATTATTGAGGATCTAATACTGTACTACGGACATGATTCCAACAATGACTGACAACAGCAGCAGCACACTACCAGTTATTCCTCTGTCCAGTAACACCAGAGGTCCCGCTAGATATTTTTGCGGGCTTAAATTTTTTTTTCAAAATGATAACATATTCAATAGTTTTTTTAATTTTGTTTAAAATAATAATCAGTCCAAACAAGCTGATTATTTATTTTATATAAATACTTGCTGTAAAAATGGCTTTAAAAATAGGCTGGGACCTAAAACACACAGTGGGTCTGAAGCCTGAAGTATTACCTTCCTCCACGACAAATTTGACAGCAATAAACCAAAAAATGACTATTCTGCACACATTTTTATAACTACAGGTCAAAGGTGGTCAAAAGTGTGCGATATGCGCCATCTCCCGGGTAAATGCCGTAGTCCTCACTGAATTAAAAATATAATCAGAATCATAACTGCATCTTACCATATAAAGCTCCACGGCTTCCTTCAATGTTGTATTTTGATTATAAAGGGTGTTTGAAACAGTATGTTACTGGTACGCACTGTGCGTAATCTCTTCATGAATAAGACATTTTACGCACGTCAAATACTATGGCAGCGACTAAGTCCGCCTAGTCAAGTTATATATCTGCATTTACAGCATTACATTGGCTATTCGATGCGTCAATCATCAGAGTTCTGGACCGCAATTGGTTCGAGTTACATACCATAACGTGACTTTCCATCCATGCGCCATTGGTTGGAGATCTACCCTACGTAAACCGGATTAATTAATTTTTTATTTTTATTTTTTCTGGGCATCGGAAACAAAGCCGTAAAGACTACAAAAATAGCCATAGACATTTCGGGAGCGCATTTTCACGGTTTGTTTTACATTTGTTATTGGTTTCGCCGTTTTCCGGGACTAATCACTTTATTGGGGGACTTTAATCGGACCCTTATTGATGTAAAATAACCATTTTTGTTGGAAATGGATCAGTTTTGTCACGTTTATTGGACTACAAAGTGGTGAGTTCCATATTTTTATACCTCCATCAGGAGAACGTTTGTGTTGGCAAAAGCGCTTACTGTGTCTACAGTTATGATTGTATCCTTGATCGCCAGACATAATTGGAATCACAAGAATCTCAGCTTTCCAATTATATAAAATATGTATAGGTTCATAGAAGTTAGAAGTCAGAAAATTGGTGGATTTAAACTAGGAAATGGGCTGGGCCCGCCCGCGGGCCCTCGGAACGTTAACTTAGCGTATACATACTCCTGAGTTTGATTAAAGTGATTTAAAAACATACATAACTCTCTCCCTTTATTCTGGCATCTGACTAATTCAAAAAAATATGTGAGTATTTATCTTAAACAAATAGAAGTTTATTGTAATTTAATAGTAAAGAAAACAAAAATTTCTCCCGAAGTATATGTATCTGGTTTTAACTGTGAATATACTGCTATATTTAATTTCTTGTTTTGCATAGAGATATAATGAACAACAAAGAAAGCATAACATATATAATAACATTTACCTGATACTTTTCTTTGAAAGAATCCCCTGATGTCCATTGTTTTGTACATCAGTACATAATTAAAACCCATTTAGAGAGTGCTTTATTTAGGCATGGGGGATAGCAACTGAAAATGGGAAAAAAACACACATGTAAGCTAAAAAAACAAGAACAAGCAAGACAAACAAACAAGAAAAACAGCATTGTTGTTTCATTTCGTTATTGGTTGATTAGTCCTGACAGAACTAGTACAAATATGAAAAGCAAGTAACGTAATATGCACCAGGTGAGCAGTGTGACATCAGTCTTTGTGATACATCTTCATTTTTACATTATCATACAATATGAGTGATTTGCTTTGGTACCTGGTCAAACTTGAGCTCTCCTCTGTCTGCATGCACTTCTCATACAGCAAATTCACGGGCAGTGTGTCTGCCCCCCTCCCTCACATGCCTGTGCACAAACACATGCAACAGCGCTAGTGCCTGAACTTGGATCATACCTAGATAAAGGGAAATTTACGATTGTGAGCTATGTGCTTCTAATATTGTCTGTAGTTTTTTGCAGTTTTTGTTTTATACAGTTGTCAATCAGGACTCTTACAATGAAAAAAAATGACACACTCTAAAAGACCCGGGGCTCTGCTCCGCCGATGCTGTAGTTTAACAGAGGAGGTGGAGTTAGTGCAGTAACCTAGTCAAGATGAGGACCACAAAGATCAGGAAAGATGTGTATGCTCAATTGTTTTCCAGAGATACGTAGCTGAGGACTTCAGAATAGTGAAAACAGGGTCCACAAAAGTTAGGAAATGTGTATTTTGTTTTGGCCTTAAAATGGAACCCAGAGCATTTTCACAGTTGATATTTTGAAATACCTGAGCATTGAAGGAACAAATTAACAATTTAGAGTTGCAGTTAGTGTTAATTCCATTAAAAAAAATATATTTGCTAGGCACTTTGTAAATTCTGTTCTATTCGTTTTTTATTTACATTTTTTACTACAGTGATGCTATGATACAACTCTGTCAAAAATACATTAAAAATGAAATATGCATTAAAAATTTATTATCCAAAGTTAAAACATTACAGGATAAATGTATTTATAGTCCTCAACCACAACCACTTCTTCTCCCATGATGCAAACAGTGTTTGAATTAACCTGGTTTCTTCTGAAATCTACAACCATCTCCTTTGTTTTGTTCACGATCAAGGTAAGATGATTGTTTCCACACCATGTCACAAAGCGTACCACCAGCTCTCTGTATTCAGCTTCTTGTCCTTCTCTGATACACCCGACAATTGCAGAGTCATCTGAGTATTTCTTCAGATGACAGGTCTTTGATTTGTACTGGAAGTCTGAGGTGTACAGAGTGAAAAGGAATGGTGAGAGTACGGTCCCCTGTGGTGCTCCTGTGCTGCTGACCACCTGGTTTGAAACACAATCCTTCAGTCTCACAAACTGTGGGCTGTTTGTCGGGTAGTCATTGATCCAGGCGATTGTTGAAGCCTCCACCCGTGTCTTCAGGAGTTTCTGACGAAGCAAATCATGCTGAATTGTGTTAAATGCACTGGAGAAATCAAAGAACATGATCTTCACAGTGCTGCCTGTTTTATCCAGATGACAGCGGATTGGTTGATGATGGATGATGGCATCTCCAACTCCACGGTGATAAGCAAACTGCAGTGGGTCCTGATAAGTTCTAGTTTGCTTATTCAGGTGAGCCAATAGGTGTCTCTCCAGGACATTCATGATGTGAGATGTCAGAGCAACAGGTCTGTAGTCTTTGATGACTGATGGGTGATTTTTCTTTGCTACTGGAACAAGGGAGGCTGAGGTGAGGCTGAGGTGACTTTATCCCAACAAAGTCTAAAAAACTACTCTCAGAAAAGAAGACAAAAAACTTGCCTGGCGCAAGACTTCAAGTAACTTTAAAATAATATCTACAGCAGGTTTACAGTCTTGGAGATCTTCAAAACCTACCAGCAGAGTCTCAACAGTATCACAGACACTTGGCTATGTTGTAAACACAGCCATGGTTACTGGACATAAACACAGACCTCCCACCGATAGGAGGGCTGATCACACAACACTTAGTTTGAACAGGAAGAGGGGGAGTTGTGATCGGCCAAACTCAAACCAAATCAGCAACTAGTCTGAACTTCTTCCTCTTTGTCCATGGGCAACCACAAAGGAGAGGCGCGAGCTTTAAACCCTCTTCGCTGACGAGGGGGAGGCGAGTTTCTAGAAGAAACTCTTTGGATTTGAAAGACTGCTGATTGATCAAGTGAACTGTATTCGGCTGATGAAATAAGTCTTGAAGGACTTGTCGGAAACTGCAGAAAGAATCTTTTAAATAACAGATTTCACAGAGAGAGAGGGAGTCTCTCTTTGTTGATGCTCCGCTGACCTGCTTGCTGAACAAGCCGAGAGCTGCTGAGAGTATGTTGCCCGCAAAACGGGCTAGTAGCCACATCCAAAGCCTCACTGTTGGCGCCCCACGCAGCTACTGCTAACTGACCAGCTATAACAGCTGGTTTCTCTCCTTCAATGCCAGTCTTTTCAGAGAACGGAGCCACCCTTCCCTGGATTTCTAAGAAGTATTCACGTAAGATTGTATCTGGGGAGAGATTAATTAGCTTAAGATAAACAAATTAAGGTTTGTTTTGATTGTGTATTTCACTGTGTTTTTGCTGCATTTTTAAGAATTCATTCTTCAATTTTTTGAGTATGAACAGTGTTTTTAAAGGTTTATGACCAACTGACAGCGTCGTTTAAATCATACAACATGAGTTACTCTGTCCAATCAGAGTTTTCCTATATTATTTGGTGCTAAGCTAAAACAGAGTAGCTATGAGCTGCTACATGCATTAGATCGGCACGCTCAATCTAATTGATGTGGCCTGCTTTTGCAGACCGCCAGTGCTTCATAATCAATAGAGATTGCTCCTATGGTATTCAAAATACAGATCGACTTTAGAACAATTTAAACACAGAGAACTAATCGTATACGTCGTTTTTTAAACCACCTTTTTAGTATGTCAAAATACTAAATTAGATATGTCACTGCGGCAAGGATCTATAAAATACAATCAATTCTCTAAAAAATTATTGATTTCTAATTCAGCAAATGGTTTATTGAAACATTACTTCCTCCAAATAATGTTTTTATCTTCACTTCTGCTCTTCTCTGCATTGTGAATTGGTGGTTTGAAAACAAACCAAAGGTACTAATTGTCCAAGGATAGGTACTAATTGTAAACTACTTACAATTAGTTTAAGACTAACTTAGCTTCACTCCCAAAACTCTTCAATACAAGCCTTGGGATTACGCATACATATTTATACTAAACTCTGACGTCATGATCAATTTATTGGTTATTGTTTCTACTTCTTTGCATATTTGTGCATTTTACTGTTTACTTTTGGTATTTAGTTTTATTATTCATTCTTCTTTTATTTAGTAGTTTAGTTGTGTGTTAGTAGCCTAGTGAATTTGTTGATTAAAGTATTTTAACTGAAAATTGAATTATTTTGTAATAAACTCTTGTATTTTGGAAGTGGTGTGTTGTTATTCCATATGCATGTGTAGTAACTTGCTGTTCAAAGAACGCCAATAACTTTTTCCTACATCTATTGTTTAATTATTTCAGCCTTATCAATTAGGCATGTAATCATAGACAATAACTGAGACTGAACTATTTGGCTATAATTATTTCCTGGATATTATTTTAGTAATACAATAATTTTGTCATAAAGCTATTAATCTTATTAATAACTGCCCTAAGCAATTATTCATAATTATTCATAGACAAAACCTACCTATCTGTGTCACAACAGTTCACTGACATCACCTACATTCAGCTAAACTGGCTGACATGTTACCAAGCAAACAAGTCCCTCATTGATGGAGGTAAGACCTCAGCAGTGAAGTTTGAGTGTATTTCAACACTGCTTAGTTTAATGTTTAGTTTGTCTGCAATCACTGTTCTACACTGGAGTTTATGATCATTAAGTGTAGGTTGTTTACGTCCCGTAACAGTTTACAGCCACCTTGCCAGTTATTGTTTACATACCTTCCTGCTCTAAAAAACACAATAAATCTAAACTGATTGAACTGTACAAAGTTGTCAGTGAGCAACAGACAGCCATCAGAGATTGATTAAGCATCATGGCAGTTTTAGCTGGCAATATCACATCCAGCACCATCACTGTGCATGGAGACCCGCCAGGGACCATCTGCTCTTCACCTAACTGACTGACTGCAGAGCTATTCACATCTCCAACTTATTTATTCTGTTTGCAGAAAACACAACTGTGGTGGGTCTCAAAGATGCCAATTATGAGTAAAACAACACAGATCAGGTGAGGCTTTGGCCAAGTGGCACAAGAACAGCAATCTAATTCTAAACATGGAGAAAACAAGTTAGTTATTGACTATACAAGATCTCATACGTACCACCCTTTTCTGACCTTCAATAGTATTGATGTGACAAGAATGAGAAGCAAAATTGTTTATGGGTGTGCGCAGCATAGAGAACATTTTTAGTACCAACACTACATTACCAGAAGAAAAGACACAACTACCCTGTACTTCCTCTGCAAAGTGAGGGGAGCCAGAGCCCTGGTCCCCATTATGTTTTTATTCTACCAAGACACCACGGAAAGAATTCTGAAAAGCTCTATGACTGTATGGTATGGAAACTACACAGTGTCCTACTGAAAAGTCAGCACACTGATAAAGCTGCGGAGAGGATAACCTGTGCCCCCTCTTCCTCCCCCTAGAACAGGGGTCTCAAAGTACATTTCCCAAGGGTCTGTGTCCTGCAAGTTCTGGACATGGCTCAGTTTCAACACACCTATATAAGATAATTAGCTCATCAACAGGATACTGCAGAACCTAACTGCCTGCAGAGGAAGCAATTTAACCATTTGATTCAGGTGTGTTGGACCAGGAACAAACACTAAATGTTACAGGTCCTCGAGTACTGGAGTTTGTGACCCCTGTCCTAAAACTTTAATGCCCCTTTCCCACTAGGGTCGGCTCAGCCGGGGCCATGTCGGCTCAGTCCGGCCCAGAATGGCTTCCAGTAAAAATCAGTCATCACTCATTGTTTTCCAACATTACAGATGCTGATGCTGGAGCCAGTATCTAGCCCACTTTTTCTCCCGTTGCTTGCTGGCCTTTTACCATAAATGCTGTCCATTTCTGCAAACCACTTCCAGTGGTTGCGGTCTGCCCCATTGTGGCCGTTGTGGTCCTTCATGGCCCAATATTGCACTTTAATCTTTTCCCCTAGCAATGTTTTGAACTTGCAGGCAGCCATTCTCTGTGACATCGCTTTACACACACACCGCCAGATCAATCAGTGGCTACCACTACGTAGGCAGGAGTGAGAGTGACATCACTTTACCGGACCAATCAGCCCATAGGTGGGCATGTTGGGTTGCCTGAGCTCGCTTTGGGCTGAGCTAGAGGTAGTCTGAAAAAAGAGCTTGGCTTGGTCCAGACAAAGGTGTTGGAAACGTGCTAAATAGGGGTGGAAAATGGGCAAAAGCGTCAATCGGAGAACTATCTGCATGTATATGGCCCCACCCATCCCATTCACCACCTCTGTAGCCATCATATTGGTGGAGAGTGGGTGGTCTTCAAGCAAGGACTAGCAGTCTGAAAGGGGTTTCATTCTTCAAGCAAGCAAGATACATAACTGATCTCCCGCTTTGTAGTTTTTCAATTACTACTTTATATATACTGTAAAATAAAAATGTATACCTCTGACTTTATTATATATCAGTGGTTGATTATTATTGTTATTAATATTTTCTTCAATTAATTAGGGGCTTAGTAATTGGGGACCTTTTATCAAACCTTTTTAAGGATCTCAACGAGCACTACCAAAAGTTCTCACACTTAGATGTGATCCATTTAAGCAATGTTACTAATGTTAAATGATATGCCAGGTAAATACCACACACACACACACACACACAAGTCCGTATTCCTACCCATATTAGGACTTTATATTGACTTCCATTCATTTTAATAGCTACATTTATGCCTAACCCAAACCCTTACCCTTACTCACAACCATTTTGTCAATTATATATATATATATATATATATATATATTAATATATATATTTATATTATATATATATATATATATATATATATATATAATTGACAAAATGGTTGTGAGTTCGAGGGCAGCAGTATCTTAGCTGTTTCTACGACTTCGCTGTTCTGTACTGAGGTGTCTGATGTCTCTCTGGGTATCTAGGGTCACCGCCCTAAGTGCTCTAATGACTATGGGCACTACAGTGGCCCTCACCTGGCCACATCGATCACAACGGCTGACCTCTGCTACTTATCAGGGATCACAATGTCTGGTGGTATGGCGATTACTATTTTCTCCATTTCTGGAAGTCCCGCAGTACCTTAGCTCAGTCATTGTCCACCACATTTTTAAGGTAATTCCCAAGGTGTCTCCAGTCTGGGCATTCATTCTCGGGCCATGTTCCTGATGCATTAATGGAGCTTTGATGTTTTATCCTGTATAGTGACTCTGATGCCATCTTTCTGATGATGGTTACTTGTGGAGTTCCACAGGGTTCTGTGCTTGGACCAATTCTGTTCACCATATATATGCTCCCAATTGGTAGAATCATTAGACAGCATGGGATAAATTTCCACAGCTATGCAGATGATACACAACTATATTTATCCATAAATCCTGATGAACCCAGTCAGTTAGGTAGATTACAGGCATGTCTGGAAGACATAAAAACATGGATGACCCTAAACTTTTTGCTTTTAAATTCTGACAAAACAGAAGTTGCTGTCTTTGAACCAGAAGTTCTTAAACAGAAACTGATTAGTCAATCACTTCATCTGGATGGCATTAAATTGGCCCCCAGTAATAACGTAAAGAACCTCTGCGTTATTTTTGACCAAGACTTGACATGTAAATCCCATAAACAGGTTTCTAGGATTTCTTTCTTTCACCTCCGGAATATTGCTAAAATTAGAAACATCCTGTCCAGGAGTGATGCTGAGAAACTAGTCCATGCATTTGTTACCTCAAGGCTGGACTACTGTAATTCGTTACTATCAGGTAGTCCACAAAATGCCATTAAAAGCCTTCAGTTGATCCAAAATGCGGCAGCAAGAGTTCTGATGAATATTAAAAAGAGAGATCACATTTCTCCTGTTTTAGCTTCCCTTCATTGGCTCCCTGTTAAATCCAGAATAGAATTTAAGATCCTTCTTCTTACATACAAAGCCCTTAATAATCAAGCTCCATCATACATCAGAGATCTAATTGTTCCTTATGTTCCTAACAGAGCCCTTCGCTCTCAGACTGCAGGTTTACTTGTAATTCCTAGGATTTCTAAAAGTAGAATGGGAGGCAGAGCTTATAGTTATCAGGCTCCTCTCCTCTGGAACCAGCTCCCAGCTTTAGTCCGTGAGGCAGACACTCTGTTTACTTTTAGGGCCAGGCTTAAAACTTTCCTTTTTGATAAAGCTTATAGTTAGAGTGGCTTAGGTCATCCTGAGCTATCTCTGTAGTTATGCTGCTATAGGCTTAGACTGCTGGAGGACAGACTTATCAATTTTCTTCACTCTGCTACTTCCTTTTCTCCTACGACTCTCCAGTTGTATTACAGTACATTCTGTTATTTCGACTGTTAACTTTGTTTTCTCACAGTGTTTTTCTCTCCATAGAAGATATACCTGGTCTGGTATCCTGCTTGGCTGCAATGCCCTGTTGGACGGGGGACATCGACTGGGATGATCCTCCCAGTAACTGAACATCCACTGTGTCCTGTTATTAACTTTTTACTTTCTGTAACATAGAAAGTTCTCTTATATCAGATCTTCTGTTCCTTCTGTGTCTCTGCTCTGTCTTCTCAAACCCCCAGACGGTCGTGGCAGATGGCCGCTCCTACTGAGCCTGGTTCTGTTGGAGGTTTCTTCCTGTTAAAGGGGAGTTTTTCCTCTCCACCGTCGCTACATGCTTGCTCAGTATGAGGGATTGCTGAAGGATTGCTGTGGTTGGAAAGTCTGCATCAACGGGCCCCAACCTCACGCCCATGACTGACGCAATCTGCTGGGATTCCTTAAATAGGAAACTTTTTAACTGATTGGAATGTTTGTATAAATGTATTGAAATGACTTCTTGTTAAGTGCCTTGAGATGACATCTGTTGTGAATTGGCGCTATATAAAGAAACTGAATTGAATTGAATTGAATTGATGCTCGCTAGACCTATTTCTATGTGCTTTGTGTAAACTCTTTGGATACTAGATTCGGGGAGGAATCCACCATGCATGGTGTGTAGCTTTTGCGTTTTACTCATCTATGGTTTGAATTTTCTACTTTGTCCAAATTATTACTCTAGCGGGGGTATCTGATTACTGGAAGGGCATTGCTGTGATTATACAGACCATGTACTTGCCATTTAGCAGACTTTTCAGAATTTGCCTTACTCTTTGCTGGCATTTAGCTGTTTTTGCTTTCCTTCTGGCCTTTCTGTGGTTGCTATTTGCCTGTTGTATTCCATGGTACTTATAGATTGTCAATGTAACCCAGTAGAGAAAACGTCCCTTTTTCTCTTCGGAGTTCCCGCGGGGTCTTAAAAAGACTAAAGAAGTCTAAAATTCATAACTTAAATTTAAGGCCTTAAAAAGTCTTAAAAATGGGCAGATTTTTGTGCGTCTTAAATATAATTAGGTCAAGTTTTCAAATTTTAACTTGTTCGTTCCCAAGAACAAACAAGATAAATGTTAGCCATTTAAATTACACTGAAGCTCCTTAATCTGAAGTTGTCTGCCTTTCTAAGGGGCTCTGATAACTACCTGTGTTGGTACATTGTGAATAAACAACAAATCTCGCAATAACTGCAGCCTATAAATTCTAATTTCGTGGGATTTGTAGCCTGTTTGCGGCTAGCTAATCCCTAAGTCTGCTGAGTCACATCGGCTGCTTTTCATTAAAACATGGGAAAGTGTGCTGTCAACATCAAAATCAGAGGTGCTTTGGATTCTCCACTTGATAACAAAACATCTTTCATATAACAGTAGTAGTGATATCAGCAGCATCTTCCAAGCAATGTTCCTTGACCCGAACATCGCAAAAACATTTACCTGTGGACCGAACAAGATAGTTTATATAGCAAGATTTGGCTTGGCAGACTTCATGACACGCACAATAATCACTTTAATAATATCAATAATGTTTGGATTTTGTGTTTGAACTGAGGTTATTAAACAGCTTGATCTTCATGTTCATTCTGGAGCAACGGATAGGTGCAGTTAAGGCACATGGACTCTTAGTTCATGGGCCATGGAAGAGCAGAGGACCTACTGAAACATATCAAAGTAAGTGATAATTATTTCCTCAACGTATGTAATGTATACACATTATACTGAAATGTATTTAAAATCAATGGGGATATTCACATGGGGTAAGAAAACAGGTTGAGCCTCCCAAAGTTTTCAGTGTTAACATTTAAATTCATATTCAGCATGGTCCATATTCATTAAATTTGTTTTGTTGCAATAATAAATAAATAAATACGTAGAGGGGGGTCAAAACCTTTTGTTATGTATTTATCTTGTAATATAATTTATTTTAGTAATGTCACAAAAATTTATTTGAATTCAAATTGGTCAAACCAAGCCTTAGACACACTTCAGGAAAGGTTGTAGTTTAGTACATTTATATAGGTAAATTAATAAAGTGTGTGGATATGGTTATTATTTAATGATAAATGTCACCTATAATTTTATTTTTTTATTTTCCATTAGGATTCATTGCTTCCACTGGACCACAGCAGGCTGGTTTCAGTCTCCATGGATGGGCCCAGTGTCAACTGGAAGCTTTTGGACCTACTCCAGCATGATCACGCAGATGAATACAAGGGTGCACAACTGGTGTTTATAGGCAGCTGTGGGCTTCACATGCATCATAATGCCCTCAGTGCTGGATTTTTAATGTGGCATGTAGGTCACATTTTGAGGGTTATAAACACTCATTTCCACAATGTTCCAGCAAGGAGGGATGACTACATACAAGTCACCAAATCCCCACTGTTTCCAAAGCCCTTTTGTGTCCACAGGCGGCTTGAACATCTCCCAGGTGTTGGCAATCTCTCGTCGTGTATGTGGACGCTGTGCACAAAAAACAGCTTTCAAATCCCAAGACTGCATCTTTTGACACTTTTGATGCAGCCATAAAATATACCCTAACCATTGCAAAGATGCACTTTTTCATGACTGTAGCCAGGACCTTTCACCCATTCATGAAGAAATACCAGACTGATTAACATGTGCTGCCTTTCTTTCGCAAGGACTTGGCTGAGTTGACCAAGGTAATTGTTTACAGTATATGGGTTGTATCACCTTTTGGCTTAAGCCTCTCAGCATACATCATCTTTGTTTATATATTCATCTAGCAGATGCTTTTATTCAAAATAACGAAGTATTTCCCTCCATTCTGTGCATGTAAGATGACCCTGATTGGTTCATACAGACCAATATAAAACCCTTACTTTTTAACTTGGCTGCCTCCTCCTTTAAGACCGTGCATTTTGGTTGGTGATTTGCAAAGGTGATGCTTCATAAGGTGATGCTTCATAAGAAGCAAGATTCTGTAGAAGCATCCCAAATGCAGCAGTTAAGGGCCTCATTGCATGAAGTCAAAGGAATACCCAATGACCTGACTCATGCCACGTGGTACTTTTTAAATGAAACTTCTTTTCGATACTACTGACATGCATTTCTATTGTATCCTTGTCCTGGAGAGTAAAAGTGCAGAACTCAAGATCCTTGAGTTTAGGAGGGATTGTGTGCAGGGACTGTCAAGCGTCATAAGAAAAGTACAGGAGAAGAGCCCCTTGAAACATCCAACAGTTAGGCAGATGGAATGTCTGGACCCATCTCTCATGTTTAGGAACCCAGAAAGGTACAGGAATCAGATGAAGGGTCAGACTTTCCTGAAGGTCAAGCACCTGACAGGAGGTGTACCTGATAATACGAATAGCTTTGGACAGGGCTATGAACTGAAGTTTCATATACCATGCTCAACTATCCTCGGTTTTGTTTTTGTTTTGATTAATGTAGAGCATTACCTCTTAAATGCAGACATTTGCTCTGATACATTTCAAAATCAGTATAGTACTTACAGGGGTGCGACCAATTTCACCCATGACTATAATGTTTTATAAATTTGACTTTTTTTCATTCATTTTGTTGTAGGTGATGCCATTGCCCAGCAATTTCAAATCAAATCAAACTTTATTTATAAAGCGCTTTTCAAACCAAAACAAAGCTTCTCAAAGTGCTTTACAGCTTAAAATGACCCACAACCCCCCCTTCCCAAAACCCAAAAGTAAAAAACATCACCTCAGCTATACCCCCCCCCATGCATAAAAGCAACAATAAACAACAGCACATTAACAAAAGCAGAACTGGCTGAGTACAGGTGAACCAGGAAACGTCATCATTGGAGCCATCTACATCGGCAGCAGCAGATCAACAGCAGCAGCCAAGGCACTGACCCAAGGAGCACAGAGGAGGGAGGGCTGGTACCCCCACCTCCACCCAAGTACCACCTGGAGAGCACCAAGGCAGCCACAGCCGACCACCACCCCCGAGGCAGAGGGCTCCCACAGAGTAAACACTGGAAGGAAAACTAAAATAAGTTAAAATATTAAAATTAAAACAATTATAAGATGATCAAATAAAAATGGAAAGCAGATAAACAATAATTGATAGCCAGCTAAAAGCTAAACTAAAAAGAATTCAATCAAATAAAACATGCAGAGCAATTAAACAGATTTAATAAATAATAATCAGTTAAAAGCTATGTTAAAAAGGTGAGTCTTGAGCCTGCTCTTAAAAACATGAACGTTCTCTGCAGCCCTGAGGTTCTCTGGCCGCCTGTTCCAGAGGTGAGGGCCAAAATAACAGAAAGACGACTCACCATGAGTGTGTGTCCTGACTTTTGGTGTGACAAGGAGACAGCTGCCAGAGGAGCGCAGAGACCGCGAAGGTTCATAAGGTAAAAGAAGCTCTGAGAGGTAAGGAGGCCCAAGACCATTAAGACACTTAAAAATTATTAAAAGAATCTTAAAATCGATCCTAAAACATACGGGGAGCCAATGCAGTGATTCTAAGACAGGTGTAATGTGTTCCCGCCTCCTGGTCTTCGTCAGGACGCGTGCTGCTGAATTCTGTAAAAGTTGTAAACTTGAGGTAGTCTTTTTGGGAAGACCAGAAAGCAGGACATTACAGTAATCAATCCTACTGGTGGTAAAAGCATGCATCAGCGTCTCCGTATTGGCCCGAGAGAGAATGGGGCGGACTCTGGCAATGTTCTTTAGTTGATAAAAACCTATTTTAGTAACATTTTTTATGTGAGGAATAAAAGTCAGCTCAGAGTCAAAAATCACGGCCAGGTTCTTCACTTGTAAAGAAGGATTAAAAGACACTGATTGCAGTTTTGGTAAAACTTTCTCTCTCTGAGCCTCAGGACCGATGACTAAAACTTCCGTTTTGTCCTGGTTGAGCTGGAGAAAGTTTTCTGCCATCCAGGATTTAATGTCTAAAATGCAGTTAAAAAGTGCATCCATTGGCCGTGTGTCATCGGGAGACATGGAGATGTACAGCTGTGTATCATCAGCATAACTGTGAAAGTAAATCCATGTCTTCCGATGACACTGCCAAGAGGGAGCATGTAGAGGTTAAAAAGCACTGGGCCTAAAATTGAACCCTGGGGCACACCACATGTGATCTTGTGGACCTTAGAGGAGCAGGTATCTAAACTTACCATAAAAGTCCTGTCTGTGAGATAGGATTTAAACCATTTATGAACAGCACCAGAGAGGCCGATCTGTTTTAAACGAGTTAAAAGAATAGTGTGGTCCACTGTACCAAAGGCAGCGCTTAGATCCAGTAGGACCAACACTGTCACCTTCTGAGCATCATAATTTAATCTAAAATCATTTAAAATCTTTAAAAGAGCCTTCTCTGTGATGTGGTTCACCCTAAAACCAGACTAGGACATTATGAGCGTTAATAAAATTATTAAGTTGAATTAAAACAAGTTTTTCTAAAACTTTGCTTAAAAATCGTAAGTTAGATACCGGTCGGAAGTTGTTTAAATCATTAAAATCTAAATTGCTCTTCTTCAGCAGGGGCCTCACTACCGCCCCTTTAAAGGCGGCAGGAAAGACCCCCGTCTGAAGGGAGCAATTCATCACGGTTAAAATCTCATCTCTAAAAGATTCATAAAATTGCTTAAAGAAAGGAAGTGGGAATCGGATCCAAAACACATGTGGTGGGCCTCACTGAGGAGAAAACTTTATCAATAGTCCCAGCTTCTACCAGGACAAAACTGTCCAGCGTTTCCTCTGGTAGAGACACACAATCAGATTTGTCTAAAACCATGTTACACTGAGAAGATAAAATATTACATCTGATCGTGTCTACCTTCCCTCTGAAGTGGTCTGCAAACTCCTCACAAAGAGCATTTGAGGGGGTTTTCTGATATGCATTAGTAGAACAGTAAAAAATATTGTCTATAGTGGAAAACAGAATTTTGGGATTATTTTTATGTTGTGAGATGATTCTGGAAAAGTATGCATTTCTGGAATTTCTTACTGCATTGTTATATGATTTGAGACGTTCGATGTACATTTGATGATTTATTGTGATTTTATTTTTCCTCCATTTTCTCTCTGCCACCCTGCAGCTCCTTTTTAATCTCTTAAGGTCTTCGTTTCTCCATGGTGTTGTTGGTTTTAAGTGTGTGTTTATAACTTTAACTGGAGCCAGCAGGTCAAGAGCGGATTGAAGAATTCTGTTAAAATTATTAACAATAAAATCACAGGGGGCAGGTAAAACAATAGGAGGATTCTTTTCTAAAATTTCCAGAAAACCTGCAGCCACTTCAGGGGTTAGATGGCGCTTCCTGACAGTTCTCACAGAGGTCTCCTTCTGGATAAAACTGGTGATAATAAAAAACAAACAGTAATGGTCAGAGACAGCCAAGTCAACAACAGAGGACACACTGGTGGACAGGCCATACGTGATGACCAAGTCCAGGGTGTGTCCTCTGTTGTGAGTTGGCTGCGTGACATGTTGATTAAAATCCATATAGTTCAAAACATTTAAAAATTCTGTGGATAAAGGATCTAAGATGTTATCTATATGTAGATTAAAATCACCAGCTAAAATTATTCGTTCATAAGAGTTGTGCAAAATTGATAAAAACTCTGAAAATTCTTGAATAAAAAGTGCACTCTTTTTAGGAGGCCTATAAACTGTGACACATAAAATCTGAGGAGTGCTAATAACAGATGCAGTATATTCAAAAGTGCTAAAATGATCAAATAAAACAGGTTTGGCAGAAAGCGTTGATGAACTAATAAAAGCAGTTCCGCCTCCCCTTTTGCTACTCCTCGTGGAATAAGTGAAGTTAAAATTTGGTGGGGACGCCTCTGTAAGAACAACGGGGGCATCTGCACTCAGCCATGTTTCCATTAAAAATAAACAATTAATATTATGATCTAAAAGTAGGTCATTTATTATAAAAGTTTTATTCAGCAGAGAGCGAACATTTAGAAGTGCCATATTAATGGTGATTGGAGATCGAGTGACTGTATGGTTTACTGGAGGTAGGACTTTTGGTAACTGTTTGAGATTATTAGGGTGGCATTTGCTATGTTTTATATTATTTTTCCGCTCTCTGCTGATAATAACAGGTATGAATGATGTAAAACAAGGTTCAAGTCCGATATGTGAGTTACTGTTAAAATCAGAACTGAGTTCATAGGAACAGGGACCAGCTGCACATCAGGATGTGGCGGAAGGGGCAGAGAGGGCAGGAGCAGCTAGGGCTGGTGTTGTAGACAGGGGGGGGGGGCGAGGGCATGCCAGGCTTATTGCCAGCATGCGGGCACCCTGTCTGTTGAGATGTAGTCCATCTGGTCCAAACAATTGACTCCTGCCCCAGAAAATGTTAAAATTGTCTATAAAACTAATATTGTGCATCACGGTGGCAGAGGAAAGCCAAGTGTTCAAAGATAAAAGCCTGCTAAAACGACCAATACCTCTGCCAACAGTGGGGGTGGGGCCAGAAATGAGAACAGACACGTGTGTGTATTTTAAAAGATTAAACAAATGAATAAAATCCAGCTTCAGGAGCTCAGATTGCTGTTTACGAATGTCATTGGTTCCAGCGTGAATAATAACTCTACTCACAGATGGGTGATGTTGGATATGGTCCAGGTTCAGTAATGTCCTTTACGGTGGCTCCAGGTAAACACAGTGTTACGGCTCCTCTCATCCTTACATTCCTGATAATAGAGTCTCCAATGATGAGCATGGTGGGCGGCTGGTCTACAAGTTGATGCTGGGCAGAGGATCTTTTCACCGTCTGGATGTTGGGCGGATTAGCTTCCCCAGGACTGCAGCGATGTGTAGTCGGCGCCACGGGCTCGTTCCGTGGGTTCGGGGTGTAGCGGAGCACTCCTCGGCGAGTCCTGGGTTTAGCGCGACGTGGAGGGCTGCGGGAGTCCGGCTGCTGGGAGGGGATGGGTGGCAGTCATGCGGAGCTGCGGTGTTTCAGGGCGGCCGGAGGGACAGTCAGAGGAGGAAAGTCGTGCTCCAGGGCACCGAAGCGGTTTGATAATGGTAGGCCGGGTGAAGGAGAGCGGTGGCGGCTGCTCCGGGCCCCCCCACCGCGGCCGGGCCCGACCATGGACCAGGCACCCTGAAGCACCGGTGTTGAGCTGATGGGGGCTTTTGGCTTAGCCCCCAGATGGAACCAGCAGTCCTCCTCTGCAGTTGTTGTTGCACCTCCGGCGTTCGGCAGTCTGAGTCCAGCGATGGATTCCCCCTCCGCAGCTTCACCGGGCTGGCAGGGAATTGTGTCCGCCAGCTGAGCACTGTTGGCGGCGGTGAAAGTCCGGCCGAAGATGATGTCCACGTCGCACTCGTGGTCCTGGATTTGATGGAGCGTGGAGATCCTCTGCTCCAGCTCCAGAACTTTTTGAGTTAATTTAAAACAGCCATCACATCTGGGGGTGCAAGTGAGTGAAGGCATGACGAAATAAAAAGTAGTCCGTGCTCGGATTAAAAACGCCCCCGGTAAAAACAAGTTGCTAAAAGACAGTGGTGTTAAAATCGGTTAAAATTAGTCATAAAAAAAAAAAAAAAAAAGATTTAAAACCAGTTAAAACCGTGTTATTTAGGGAGCCGAATTTGGCAAGTCTCTCTGAAAGGACGCCGACGCATGCGCACCAACCAATCAATCCCAAACGCAGACCCGGTTCTACAGTTCTTTCATATTCCCTCAGAGAAGAAAGCTTGCTTAGCAGTCATTGGAGGACCTTAAAAAAGGAAGAAAGCTTGCAGGAGGTTTCCACCTGTCTTGCTAGGGAGGCAGATGAGCTGAAAAAGCCGAGGGCAAGGCTGGGTCCAAGATGGCTGAGCTCCTCTCCAAGTCAAATGCCCTGAGAAGAGCGTACAAAGAAAAACTTGCCCAACTCAAAACTTGCCCAACTCGAAACCCTTAAAACTGAGATTGGTGCTAAAGGGGATGAGGTAAGATATATGTAGGATGACGTTGTACTTAGACATATTGTAATGTGTTGAAAAGGTTACCGGGAGTTAAGAAAGTAACTGTTCTGGTTACCTGTTTTAATACAGAATTAATGTAAATGTAATATTTGATAACTAAGTTAATAAAAATAAAAGGTTTTGATTTTTTTAGGGTTATTTAACTGTTTCTATTAATGGCTAGTGTTGGTCTTAAATTTCGTTCATAATGGTCTAAAAAGATTTTTAAAAGGTCTTAATTTTCACTTAAGCCGTTTTCAGACAGAAGTTCTGGAATATTTGCGGGATTATTCCATCCGGTCTTTTACTGGAGTTGTTTTCAAATACTCCACTTTTTTCCGGAACATTGCCTTTCAGCTGCTTTCACACAGCAAGAAATGTACCGGAGGATCCTGATGAATGTCTGGGGGGGAGTGGGGGGGTTGTATGTGCTGCACCCACACCCTCCAGCTTTTCTGAAGCATTTCCTGATTAGTGATGTGCGATTCATGAACAAATCGTTCAATACTCGAGAATCACTTTATTGACTCATGAATCATGATTCACAATCCCAAGTGACTCATTTACTGACTCATTCCTGTTACTAATAGTAAACTAATTTCATTAGTAGAAATATGCAAAGCTTACAATTAAATTTGCGGAAAAAACACCAGCCAGTTTCTTAACAAAAACATTTCTGCTCTGGACAAAACCCTGAGTTCAAAGCTAAAATCATGACGCTCTGCTAACATGCTAACAGCACATTTGAGTTGCTCACCCCCTCCCTATCTGAGAGTTAGCCGGAGCTAGCTTGCACAATGTCTGGTGCGGAATCGTAGCATGAACGACTCACTCACCCCCTCCCGCCCGGCTCTCAGCTGCGGAAACTCAGAGTGTGTTACCGTGGAAGATTCGCTCCTTCACCTGAGCTGAAAGTCTGATAGTCTGACTGACGCCATGTAACATTCAGTCTACACTTTGTTTGTTTTGCAAAGATAATAAGCAGACTAAAGGAAAAAATATATGAAGTCATTTCCACCACTATAAAAAAATTAAATAGTGTCCGACTTGCATTCTGCTGCTGTAATAATGTAAGGAAATTTTTTGCACTCTCTGGGCAACTGACTCAGTGACTCAAATGACTCAAAAAACCCGATTCATTTTGGTGAGTGACTCATTCAAACTCGATTCAGTAAAAAGAATCGAATTTACCATCACTATTCCTATAAATCTGAATGCAAACACCATACCGCAAAAAGTCCGCTCTTGTTACTACGTCTTCATCCGTAAAATTACCGATGAAGGGTATCCGGACAAAGTCCGGAAGATTGCTTTCAGACTCGAAAGCAAAACAGGAAAATTACAGTTTTTCATGGCCTGTTTGAAAGGGGCTTACTGAAACCTGCAAGAACCCTGTCTCTCCTTTTATTTATTTAAATACATTTGCACTCTTTTGTTTTGAAAAAACAAACAAACATTTATTTTAAAAATAGGAAGTGTGTTCATTCCCCGGTAGCTTTTTTTCCTGTTTCAGTCTTTTGCACTTTAAGAATTAATGTGAAAGGATGTAGGCCTAGAGGGGCTGTGCTGAACTAAATGGGGTTGTCTTGGTGAGTTTTAATATGGAATAGAGTTGTAAACAAATATTTGCACTTTCTAAAAGCTCATTTTGAATATTTACTGTGTCCTTCCTATGTGCATCCTGATACCTCATCTTGATCAGGTAAAACCTGCGCTTACTGAAGCAAACATGCTAATGTCACAATAAAATTTTAATTTTGCTACAACAAAATTATAATTCAAAAAAATATTTATGTTAAGAAATGGTTTTGCCAACAGAAACTTATGTATGTAAGAAATGTATTTCAATCAATCATAAAATGGCCCTGAAATGTCACTAGACATCAGTAAATCATGTTCATTTCAAATACTTATATCACTGACAACAGTAGTACGGCCAGGATATTGTCATTTAAAAAGTGAACTTGCAGCCCCTCAACTGATGTTGATGATGTCACCTTGTGTTTTGGCCTGAAGCTCCGCCCTCCACCTATCTACCAATCACAAAGTCGGTGGTGTTTCGGCATCGGGGTTGCCAGCTCTGCTCTAGTTACTACAGCTGCAGCTACAAAAGTGTTTTTGGATAAAAAATATCTAATGTTACTACGCCTAAAGGCCTCGTTATCATTCAGAAATATGTCTTGACAAAGTCCAAAATAAAACAACGATTTTTATAGGAGATGCCTTTCCAAGATGTAGACGGCTGAAAACAGAGACGAATTTGAAGACGGACGCCAACGTTGCTGATTTTCTCCTAGACAGGTAAGATTAATCTGAGGGTGTTTCTCAATGCCAAAGAACCTCGCCTTGATACCTTGGTCCCGCCCCGGTTGCCTAGGAGACACGTCATCAGAGACCGCCAAGGCATGTTCCAATGTTCATGTGCTGCCGAGGCGTCTGTCCTCCGTTTGTCTGCCGTTTAGTTAACTGACCGTGGATACATGGGAGGTTCCTTGATGCCTTCGCTCGGTCAAAAATTTCCCAGAATGCATTGCATCGTTGCAGCTTCAGTTGCTAGCAGGTACTAACTCGCTTTCATATTTGATTTAACCAATATATACACAATTAAAAAAGTAAAACTCTCGTTATACATCTATATTGAAACTTATACGTATAAAATATAATGATAGGCGCGACGTAAACAGAGCGCGTAAGCAAAAGGCGGGCCCTAGGCAGCCGCGGTCACGTGATGTAAGTCTGTTCCATTTAACAGTTTTCTTCAACCAAGGAAGGACAGTGTCCTCGTAAGCAAGACGCCTCGCCTACCGAGGCATTGCCTGGGTAGGCGAGGCGCCTTGACATTGAGAACACCCTATGTTTGGCTAACTTGTATTTAATGTAAATGGACTTTTCAAATATTCATGACAGTCAAATAAAGTTATGCATATCCGTGCAAAGTAACGTTACGTTAGCAAATATGGAGGAGGAGGGTCATTGAATTAATTTTTTTTTTTTTGCCTGTCTGCTGAAGGAGGAGCAGCTGCTCTCTGTCTCTCTCCAGATCCGTTCACTTTATTTTCTTTTCTGTTTGCTTTTCTTGTTTTCTTTCTTAACCTTTTCTTAGTTACTTTATCTACCCAGCCCTTGGAGTTACTGTATTAGACCAGATCTCTTCTTGGATTACTTTTCTATGGACTTATCAACATGGCTTTCTGCTCAGCTGAGGATTTTGAAAAACTGCTCCACAGAATTAAGGGGATTGAAACGAAGCTACGTCGTCTGGAAATTAATTTTGATCTCCATGCTGATTATGGACAAAATGACACAACTTTACCTTTGAATACAAACAGCCCTGTGTTACATCGGTCTAACCGTGTCACAGAGACTCCCTACAGGCGTCTGAGCGGCAGAACTCCGCACTACAATGAAAACTGGCCAGCTTTAAAACGCATGAAATCAACCCCAGCCCGGCCCCCGAGGAAGAAAAAACAAAAGAAACTCCGACACAGAGAAACCTCTGAACCCAGAACTGCCGCTTCTGCTAAAAGTAAACAAAAGAGGTTTCAGCCAAAAACAAGAGATATTTCTCCACATGGAATCCCGCTGAAAAACAGATTCGCAGCCTTGAGTTCCCCGAAAGATGACGCAGCCCCCAGGACCAGTCAAAGCCACCAGGAGAAACCCAGCCGCATTAAACGGACACATAACAAAGTAAGGGCCCCTCCAGCAAAGACTGTTATCATACAAGACGGATCAATGAATGGAATTAAGGCTTTTTGTAGCAAGAATACCAAAGTTTATAGCTGCTACAAAAATACAGTGAGAGAAATATCAGAAAAAATCCCTAAAATCTTGGACCAACATCCTGCTTTGGAAAAGCTCGTCATTCACGCTGGATCAGCAGATATCGCGATGAGACAATCAGAGATTCTGAAGAGAGACTTTTCTGATCTCCTACAGAGACTTGATGGACTTAACGTAAACATCCTCATCAGCGGACCAGTCCCTGAAGGGAATGATGAAAGATTTAGCAGACTCCGCATGCTCCATAAATGGTTGAAGAAACAATCAGCTGAGAAGTCGTTCACATTTATTAACAATTTCAAAGTATTTGGAAGTGCGAATCATCTGTTCAAAGAAGGAATACGCTATTTGAACAAGGCCGGAGTAAGGCTCTTAGCAGCAAACATTTTTTCTTATCAAAATCAGAAAGCAAAACACTTGCTCCCAAAAGCTGACCTTGTGGCGCCCATGAATATCAGAGAACAAAAACAGCAAGACTGGATGACACCACAGGACCGAACAGATAAACAACCATCACAGATTAAGTCTTCATCTTCCTGTGACTCAGCCACATCAAATGAGTCTCCATTTAGAAACTTTACAGACAGACTGAACGAGCAAATCAAATTTGGGACACAATTAACACCTAAACTTAGACTACACCAAACGCCTGGGACTAGTGTCAATAAGCCTGGGAGCTTCCCCCCACTGATTATTACAGATATTTGATATTTGAGGGAACCGGGCAATAAATCCACCCCTACCGTCTCCCAGAATTCACCCGGCACCCCTGAGGCTATATCAGTGATTATCAGCAGCAGGAAACATAAACTGTTAACCACACGCTCTCATATTAAACAAAATCTCAAATTGATAACCTGTCAGAAGGTTCAGCTGCCCATCATCACAATACTTAAGTTAGCTTTATTAAACATTAGATCTCTATCCGGGAAGTCTTTTCTT
The DNA here is from genome assembly GCA_963556495.2 of Valencia hispanica. NCBI lineage: Eukaryota > Metazoa > Chordata > Actinopteri > Cyprinodontiformes > Valenciidae > Valencia > Valencia hispanica. The sequence continues at coordinate 5,470,820 of OY747716.1, read as the reverse complement.
ATCAATGACTTCATCACTGAGCATAATTTACATGCCCTTTTTTTATCAGAAACTTGGCTAGATGAAAATAACGAAACAACTTCATTAATAGAATCCAGTCCTCCAAATTATAATTTCTTAAGCAAGAACAGAAAACACAAACGAGGCGGAGGTGTAGCCACCATCTTTCACAACTCAATGAACTTTAAAAAGGTAACTCTGGGCACGTTTGATTCTTTTGAATACCTAGCCACCCGGATAAATGAGCCTAACAAAGCTTTATTTCTAAGTTTATATAAACCACCAAAACTTAACTCTAACTTCTCTAATGATTTCAATGACCTTCTTTCTGTAATATGTATCGACTATGACCAACTAATCATCGTGGGGGACTTTAACATCCATACCGACAACCCCCAAGATAGACAAGCAAAAACGTTAGATGATACTCTCCACAACTTCGGACTGATCCAGCATGTCAAACAACCAACACACAATAAAGGACACACTCTGGACTTAATTATCAGCAAAGGTTTAAATATTTCTGACATCTCTGTAATTAATATTGCATTATCTGACCATTTCTGTATTTTCTTTGAAAGTACCATCTCTGCTAAATTATCCAGCCACAGTAAGACCACTATAAAAAAGCGTTTTCTAGGGGACAGTTCAGTAGAAACCTTTAAACGTATTTATCCTTCCACCACATCCCCCTCATCTCCCAACTCAAACTCAGTAAATAAATTGGTAGATAATTTCCTTGCGAAAATCTCAGACATCATGGATTCCATTGCTCCAACTAAAGTGTAAGTAGTCTCAGGTAGAAAAAAGTCTCAGTGGACAAGTAATCCACTGGTACGTAGTAAAAAAGAGAGTGTCGACGAGCCGAGAGAAAATGGTGGAAAACTCGACTCCAGGTTCACTGTGAGATCTACAAAGAGAGACTGAATAGATATCAGCTAACTATAAAAGATGCTAGGGAATCGTTCTTTTCTGAAATCATCAACAGAAACATTAATAAGGCACGGACTCTATTTGCAACAGTGGAAAGACTAACTAATCCTTTAGTGACAGTAGCCCCTGAACTAAACTCTACCAGGGCCTGCAATGAATTTGCAGCTTTTTCACTGAAAAGATTCTAACAATTAGACGGTCAATCTGTACCTCAATATCGAACCCACAACCAGTGCCATCCCCAATCAACAACAATGTAGAGAAAATGTCTGAATTCCACGAATTAAACCAGAACAGCCTTGAAAAAATCATTATCCAATTAGGCTCCTCCTCCTGCTGTCTTGATATCCTACCCACAGCTTTTCTAAAGAAGGTTCTTCCTGTTATTGGTACTGATCTTGTTCAAATAGTGAACTCATCACTGCTATCAGGTGTCTTCCCTCAGGCTTTAAAAACAGCAGTTATTAAACCACTGCTAAAGAAGAAAAATCTGGACAACACGTTAATGCAGAACTACAGGCCAATCTCTAATCTTCCATTCATCAGTAAGATTATTGAAAAAGCAGTGTTTCAGCAGTTGAATAGCTTCATAACAATGACAAACCGTTTTGATGTTTTTCAGTCTGGTTTCCGTGCTCACCACATCACAGAGACTGCCCTCGTCAAAGTATTCAATGACATCCGCATAAATACAGACTGTGGAAGAACCACAGTATTGTTTCTGTTGGACCTCAGTGCAGCATTTGACACTGTTGATCATGATATTTTATTGGAACGACTGGAGAGCTGGGTCGGACTCTCTGGTACACTACTTGGCTGGTTCGAGTCTTACCTAAAGAACAGGGACTTCTATGTTTCAATAGGAAACTTTTCATCAGAACGAACAGAAATCACATGTGGGGTGCCCCAGGGCTCCATCCTGGGGCCCCTCTTATTTAATATCTACATGCTCCCACTAGGCAAGATTATAGCAACCAATAACATTAGCTACCATAACTACGCAGATGACACTCAGCTCTACATTACAATGTCACCAGGTGACTCTGAACCCATTCAAACCCTAAAACAATGCATTGACCAAATAAATGGATGGATGTGCCATAACTTTCTCCAGCTGAGTAGAAACAAAACTGAAGTGATTATTTTTGGACCCAAGGAGGAACGATCAAGAGTCAGCACACAGCTTCAATTAATACAGCTAGAAACTACTGATCAGGTTCGTAACCTAGGTGTAGTAATGGACTCAGACCTGAACCTCCAGGGTCATATAAAGGCAATAACAAGGTCAGCGTTCTATCACCTGAAGAACATCTCTAGGATTAAAGGACTGATTTTGCAACACGACCTAGAAAAACTCATCCATGCGTTTATCTTTAGTCGGATTGATTACTGTAACAGCATCTTCACAGGTAAATACACAGACACATAGATAAATACACAGATAAATACACAGACACATAGATAAATACACAGATAAATACACAGACACATAGATAAGTACACAGATAAATACACAGACACATAGATAAATACACAGATAAATACACAGACACATAGATAAATACAAAAACAGGTACAGATACATGCATTAAATATAGAAATGACCAAAGAAACTTTTCTCTAATCTCCATAAAAATGAATTAATTTTGTGAGCTTCTTGCGGACAGTTTTGCCTTCTTTTATCTTGTCAGTATCCTGCTGTGCTATATGATTTAATCGAATTTTGCAGTACCATCCAGACGCCATCTTTACAAGGACATCAACGTGGTTATGTTCAACACACATGTCAAACATGTGGTTATGGAGCTGTGGGAAGAGATTTTTCTCTGAACAATCAGACAGAACCTGGGTGACAATGGCTGCTGTTGTTCCTTTTCCATGTGGAGCCTTTCCTTCATTGTCTTTTAGAATCTGCTGGAAGCCTCTTTCTGTTGCATGGCAAGCTGCTATGATGCCTTGTGATGGTTTCTGTAAGCCACCTCTGTCCTTCAATGCTAAGAATCTATGGACCAACTCATCCGACGTAAGTGCCTGTGAGCAAGGCATGCAAGTAACCTTCTGCTTCATCTTTTTAACTATGAAGCCAGTAATGTAAGAAATTGCTGCTTCCTTGTACTCAGACAGGTTGTTGACATCTGGAAGGTCCGGGATGGCGTCATCTTCAGGGACAACAGCTTCTACAGACACCACTTCCAACCTGCGTGTAAGATTCACCACTGCAGGTGTGGAGTCAAGGATGGATGTGTTGTCACGAAGAAGACAGTTACCTGTTCCCTTTTTTACATGGTGCCTTACAAGAAGATGCTTGTATGCCCCTCGGAACTGCCTAACATTGGTGTTTTTGTTATAACCACCGCGTGCTCTGATTGCAGAGAAGAACAGCTCCAAGTGGTCCTGACTGAGTTTGTAAGTCAGAAGATATCGACATAGAGCAGATGGATGCTCTACAAGGTCTTCATAGATCCCCATCACACTTCTGCAGCAGGCAATGAAACCATAGATGGGTGTCCTTTTCTGTGTGAAATGCACATGTACCAGTCTGTTGTCTTTCCCTCTGATTTTGAGGCCTTGGAGAAGTGACTCAGTTTCTTTTAAAATAACCATGGCATGATCTTTGGTTTTTGGTGTGATGGGCGCTTTAGTTCCTTTTCCCAGTGGATTGCGGCTATTAAGGACATCAAAGGCAGCATCAACTGTGCAAAGGAAATTAACTGTGGCTGCACATCCACTAAACTGGGGAAACCTCAGTTGTTGTTCGCAGTATTCAAGTGCAGCAGCCACACTACTGCTAAATATTTGGGCTGCAAGGTGGACCTTCATTTTTTGATTTTGCCATTGAATGTGTGACATTTTGAGTTTGTTGCCAAGACGCAAGCCTTCCCTCTCCTGAAGCTTGAGCAACTCCTCAATGCACTGCCATCGTATTTCCTGGCCATCCTCCCTAACCATTACCTTTACAGTTGAAAAAACATTGCGAAGAAGCTTGAGCATGTGACATGGATCCAAAAGAACGTGAACTTTCTGTGTGTGATCTTCTGGATGGAAAAAGTATGATCTCATGTCCATGATGTCCAGGTTGGCACCGAGCTCCCTGATCATTGTTATGTTTTGCGAGGGACCATCACATGTCAAGGATACAACCCAAACTCCAATTTCATGAAGCCTAATAAGACTTTCTTGGATGAGGTTTGCTCTTTCTCGCCCAGTCATGCTGTGGATAAGAAAGTAGGCAATGGGGATCTTCCAAGACTCCTTGATCGCAACAACCATGATGACTAATGCTTGCGTTGCCACCACATTTTCCATCTCACCAGCACCTATGTCAACATAGCCATGAATCTGGTGCCCATCTAACTCTGTTTGCTTATGAATATACATTTCATCTAACATTAAAGAGCAAACAGTTTCTTTTCCTTCCTTCCTCCTCTCAACAACATGACTTTTTAACGCTGTAAATGAAGAAATAGTAAAACCTGGATCTGCAGAGATGCTACTGTACCATTTGCGAATGGTCTGAGGATGAGGCAAAGCCAAGTGAAAATTTTCTCTTGCATAGTCATAGGCCTTAGGAGAGCAAAAGTGCAGTGTAGTTGCAAATTGCTTCAAGTTTTCAGAAAAAAATGTCCTTTTCTTGTCTTTCAATTTCTGAAACAACTCTCTTGGAACATCATCCAGACCGTCAAGAAGAGAGGCACATTCAGTTGAAATCAGAACTTTCTTCTGAAGAACTTTGGTGACACATCTCAAGGAGGAAAGTCTAGCCTTCAATCTTCTGGTCTGCTGGAATTTCAAGCGAAGCTTTTTCCTAACTACATGTAATCTGTCATTTGCTGAGGTAACTCTCCTTTTAAGCGTTCTCTGAGACTCTGTGACTCTGTGACTATGTAGCTATGTTCACCCTGCATGCTATGTAGCTGTGATGGCACAGTGCAAGACTGACCAGATGCTGACTCATCCTGGTGTTGAACACTGCTTCCAAAATGAGCATCATCATACTAAATTGCTGTCAGAGTAATGTCCTCATGTGTGACATCTTGAGAAACAAAGGCCTCTTGAGGTAAGTCTTCCAACATAATGAAATTGCTCTGATCTGCTGCAAGGTTTGCACCGTTTTCCACTAAATCTACATCTGCAACCTTCTCATTAATATTTACATAAAACCTGGGGTTGTCACTTACCTTGCCGTCGTCACCTACCTGTACTCTCTCTATCGGCAGATGCTCTTTGGCCTTACCCGAAGAGAAAATAGTAGGGACAGCTGTGTCCTTCAGGCATGTCCTTCCCTAATGAAAAAAATAATATATATAAAATGAAATTACATATATATATATATATATATATATATATATATATATATATATATATATATATATATATATATATATATATATATATATATGTATGTATGTATGTATATATATATATATATATATATATTAAATTAAATTACATTATCATGGCAAGTGTCAATTATTCAGTTCAACAAGAATTTGATAATGAAATTACTGCAGCTAACAAAACAAAAGCCTCTTCCTGTTTGCTGACCGCATCACAGTTTTTGTTACGGTCATGTCCTTGTGGGTAAAAAGATAGCAATTCACTTTTTTTAATACAAAGGGGTTTCACGTTAAACATATAGTACTGTAACAAATGTCAAAAACTTATGGGTAATGTTTCAATATCATCAATTTAAACTAATGAATGAAAAAAAAAGGTCTGTGTACCCTGGAGTCCGTGGTGAAGCGATGACTCTCGAAGTGTTCACTGCACAAGCGGGAAGATGGATTTGGAGTCCGGCATTGTCTTCTTAAGTTGGACATCCAATGGTCAAGCCTCTCTGGATCACCTAGAGGAAAACGTCACACAAACATGTAACTATGTAGGAATCTGTGTTCAAAATAATTCTCACAGTCTGTACTAAAATGGACAAGAAAAAAAATTTGATTATATATATATATATATATATATATATATATATATATATATATATATATATATATATATATATATATATATATATATATAATCGAATTTATATTATCATATATTATATATATAATAAATAAATAAATAGAATCAAATACATGAGTCAATCGAAAAACTGAATAGCACTTTAACTGATTTGCATTTAATGAAGGAATTGTAATTATCATGACATACCTCAGTTGGACAGGTTAAAAAGACAACTAGAAACAACAGGCAGCAAATCACCAGTTCAGTACCAGCCTATGGCAACAGCACAAATTATATCTCAATATTAACATACGTTTGACTCATTCAGTTTCTGCTTGGAATAACCACCTTTTACTAATAGAGTCCAGGTAATTAAACATAATTGTTTTTTTTTACACATTGCACGGCCTCAAGATGTTGGTGGTTATTGGAGTTATTTTTAAAAATGATGAGGGGCTAAATGCAACATTACTGAACAGAATGATACGACGCACTTCAAACTCTGAAAGAGCTCATTAGGATGAGCTGCTTCTGGCAAATGATCCTGCAGATATACCTGAACTTTTTTCATGACGATTATCTCAGGCTTTATCATACACCAGGAATAAACTCGAACTTAGTGGAATAAATGACAAACAGTAAAATGGTTGACATGAAGCAATGTGGAAGATGTCGCGCATCCCTTCTTTTTCTTTTTTTTTTTTATTCCGCTTCTCCGGGCCCATTAAAATGATCACAAAAATAAGCAAACATTTGCAAAGTTTTTTAATCGGCCTACATAGCAGATTCAATAATCTTTTCAAATAAAATCATGAAGCCCCGTTTGTCCATAGTTTTCACTAAAACTATGTGAATTTCTATGAAAACATTTTTGAATAAATCAACACTTAAAGTAAATAAGAAATGTGATCATTTTAACCCATTTTCGACGCAGCCTTATCTTAAATTCACAACATCTTAACCTGTTCAGTTTGTAGTTTCCCAGCTTGATTAACCAGCTACTTTGCTAATTAACGAGCTCAGCTGCAGGAGCTTCATCTACAATTTAATGTACAGAAATATTATTTTACTTACCGAAAAACATGGAACAGAGACTTCTTGGACGGTCTGTTAGTGCAATCAGTACCACAGCAAGCCATCTTTGTCCAATAAGTGTACAATTTATATCTAAACACTAATAAGTATTGTTGAGAAGGTGTTTTCACTCTAATTTAAAGCCTATCTTAAAGGAACAGACACACATTTAATTTATGACCCTGGGCTCTCTCTGAGCTCTCATTTCACCTTCCCGCGTGCTCGTTCATTTCTGTAAAAAGGAGCAATAAGAACAACAAACAACAATTATATATTTTAACAGTGAGACATCGTTCACTGGACTCAGTTCTAGTAACTGAGCACAGCTTTATCTCATCATAAGGTTTTTATTGAAACAAGTCAAAACTCCTCCCACCTAGATCTTCATTCACAGAATGGTCACAGCTTTTTCACACAAGGCACACAGGATGTACCACATGCCTCTTGATTGTTCACTGTTTCTAAGTGTTGCCACACACACTACAAAATTAAACCCTCATACAACATTTACATAATTTCTATCTCTTCATCTCCTTTTGATCTCTTATTTTAAGAGATCACCATATATAAGGAAAAATGTCAGACATCACACTTATAGAATCATATCAATTTTGAGTCCATCTTCTCTGGAACTTTTCGGATCAGCAGTCAAGTCATCTTGTTCTGGCCAGGAATAGTGGTCGTCCGGCTCGCTCTTCTATGACCTAAGGTGAGAGGTTGCCAGCACATCACCTATATGGACCTAAAGTGTATCTTTTCAGTAGCCTTGAGTTTGAAAACTCTAAGGACTGCACGCAGACCAGAAGATCGTTATGCCCCTTTTGGCAGGGGTCTCAGCTTCTTTTCCTTCAAACCCTGCTGCCCCAGATGGGCAGCTCTGTGTTCCAAGCCGCCCTGCCACCTGATGGTGCAGGTGTGCTGAAGTTGGAAACCTCTCAGCAGAGGGCTCAAGTAGGTTGTGTGGTCTGCTCATTGTTGTTCTTCTCCTGCTCTGGCTTGCTGGTCCTGGATGTCCTCTCAGGTTCGTCCTGACTCCTCAGTGGGAGTGCATTGGCTCCAGCCTATTTCTTTTTATTATGATTACCCGAGAGATCGTGGTCTGGTTGGCTGCTGGTCTCTCACCTGGTCAACAAAGCCTAAAAGAAGAGCTTGCAACTAATTTGCTTTTTCCTGTTTGCTTTATCCATAATTGTATCTGTTTTGAGATTAATTTCTTATGGATTTGTCCTTTTTTTTTTATCAAATCCCTCACTCACCTCATAGTCTTAAGTAGTACCGCACTCATCGGCCGCACTAACACAAAAGCAAACTATTGTCCAGACTGCTTACAAACTAGGTCTATCTGTAGAAAAAGCTAATACTTTTGCTGTATGTAAATCACAAAAATCATCATTGACGCAAAGTGCACTCTAAAAATCTTGTATCAAAAGTGAGCAACACTGGAACAACCTAGACCATAAAGAATATTTCTTCAAAATATATAGTAGAGGTTATAATGTAAATAAAAACTTCCAAACAAAGACTAAATGCATAAACATGCCACAAGGTAAGATGAATGGGTTGTGTGCTAAAACAAACAACCACACAAAGGTGCCAAAACAGGATGGAAAACAGGAAACATCTGGTCTTTTTGGATTGTGGAAATGGCATCATGAGCATGAGAGACCGCTCAAAAGAAAAATGCTTTGCTGCTTTAAATCTCAACCCGCAGAAAAGGATCAGTCTAATTTTATTCATTTACACTGCCAACAGCCTAAGTTCATTAAACCTATAGTCTTATAAGATTTTACCACATCACCGACTATTGTTATTCATTTTTCTGAGCTGATGAAGCCCAATACTTATAAAAGAAAACTATAATTTCAACCTATTTAACCCCAAAAAAACTATTGAACCCTAAACAAATGCTGTTTTTTATTTATTTTTTCATTTATCTGAAATGCCTTTAAAGCAACAAATTGAAAGGCTTTGTTTTGTAAAAAATAATTGAAATTTAAGTTCCCCTAGTGCCCAAAGATCTCCTCCCTTTTTCTGAAACAGAACTGTTTCAGAAACATCCAATTATTTAAGTCTCCTGTTAATCAGGTGTGACTAGATTTGCAGCCTGTTACGGAAAGATGTTATAGTTCAATAAACACCTGTATTGTAGATTAATCTCCATGTATATTTACTGTTAAGCTCAATTCCTAGATCTCAGCTGCTATACCTTTTAGAACTGCCAGGGAAGAATTAACAAAACCACTGAATCTATAATTTAATGTGTCCAATCATAACATGACCTTACCCACTCGGTCCATGGGAAAAAAGATAATAGAACCTTATTTCAATCACTCCATAATTTGTTTTCAGGGGGCATATCGGAGCCCAGATGGGACCATGAGGGGCTGAAATATCACGCCTCCTCCTTCTGCTGTGTCGGATCTCCTCTGCAAATACAATAAAAGAATGCTCTTTAAGTCTCAACAGAAGCACATCCACCGTTCTCATTTTGAGGGTGATTGTAACAGAGCCAAAATCCGCAGAATATCAGCAGGTCGTCCATAGAAAAGTTCCCATCACATTCACGAAGAATGGAACACATACTATATATTTTTCCCATGTACCCAGATTGGCATGAAAGTGTGGTCAGATTTTTATCACTTTCAAAACAAATAAATCTTTGGACAGGTTTTAAGTGTACTGGTCCAGCTTTTAACTATTTAGATTAATCCCATGTCGTCCGAGTCTCCAATTTAACCTTACTTTTGTCATGGAAGTATACACATTATTACCCATATAACTTCCTGTTCGTTCATGTACTGCACGCTCAGAATTTGTCCAAATCCTGGAGAGGAGTGTAACATCTAGAAACAGATCATTAAGATTAGTGAAAGCTTCTAAATATCTGGGTAAATGTCCTACAGAATATGGCATCTGAGAACAAACAAAACAATTAATAATGGTTCATTTACTTGCTAGATATCTTGCATATTGTCACCATACACTAGTTTCAAATGGGTTTCTGTGTGTCCTTCTCTGAGTGAACCATGAAAATAAATCAGCATTCTCATGTGCTATATGTCATTTTTCTGTGAGTCCTAACGTTCCTATTGAAATACCACCACCAAAAAGCTGTAAAAATAAAAGTACTAAATAGCAGAAAAACCAGAAAAACCTTTATCGTCACTATCTCTCCCTTCAAACAGTCTCTATAGAAAAGTGGATCTCCTGGTTCTCTTCACTGAGGTTGAGACAAGTAGAACCTAATGTATCTACCTCCCTTTGGAATCAGTCTTTAACCCCACTTTTCTTAGACTGCTTTCCCTATATCTAGTAATGGTCTCTTCTTTCTATAATGGATTAAGTGTATCCAACTCAGTCTCTACAGCCATTGGTGTGGTCAAAAATACCTGGAATGGCCCCTTCCACCTGGGTGATAACCAATTTTCTGTTTACAGCTTTAATCAGGATCCAGTCACCTACTTTCAGCTCACTTCTTCCTGTAGGAATATAGGATCATCTGGCATATGATTAGTTTGCATTTATAACTCATGTAATTATCAGTATTTTGATCATGAAAACTCCCAGATCTTAATCAAATTGTGTTTTTTTTTAAAGAGAGTAAACCAATCTAAGGAATTCTATATCTACGCCCATAGATTATTTAAAATATAATTAGGCCAATATTCAAATTTTGTCCCGTTTCTTCCATCGTTTTTTTTTTTCAATTTGCAACATTTTATCATAAAGTCATAAATCAGTTTGTAATTGTTCCTCTTATTTTAATATACCAAACTGTAGGAAGGTATAAGGTCTCATCAAATCCGTTCAATGACTTGGTGTTGTATTCATATATAACTTTATCATAACCAAACAGTATCTCCAATTCTGTTTAGTCTTATCCATGGCCTTCCTTAATCTGCTTTTAGAATCCAATTGTCTCTTAAAAATGATCTATAATCTTTGTCCTATTTTATCAGTTATTTCATTCACAAAATGTGTTCCGTTACCACTATAGATCATTTGTGGATACCAAATCTAGGCATTATTTCTCTAAACAACATTTCTGCAACAGTTAGTGTATCTAAATGTTTCACCGTTAACATTACAAATCCATTAGGAGAAATTATATTTTCTTACTAAAAGGAGCTTCTTCAATACAGCCTTTGTTTGCTCAAGCTGTTTCTTAATTTTATATGAGAAGCTTTTCTTTTTTTCCATGTCTGACACACTTCTTGTCCATGAACTAATCAGTTTGAGAATTGAATTGTCCGTAAGAAATGCTTTAATTAGTTCGCCGCTAGAGGTTGCCATACCCCTGTTCCCCATTGTTGGCCAAATGCCAAAAACATGCAAAGTTCAATTTGGATCTTCTGTTAGCAATAATATGATTATTTTATCTTCATCTGATTACAAACTTCAGTTAAAATTTTTATTTTTCTCTTTCCAAGTAGAACAATTCTTTGGTAGCTTTCCCGTTTCAAGAGTTTTATGAAATCTAAAATTTGGATTATTAATTTATCCCCTACAGAGAACATGCCCAACTTCAAGTGAAATAGGAAATCTCTTCCTAACAAATTAGAAAAAATTCTCGAGATAATATGATTAACACAATAGATTTTTCCTGTAGCAAAATCTCTTATTTTTATTTCATTTTTCTAACAACTCAATCTCATTTTTAGTGGAAAACAAAATTCCTAATTTATTTTTTTTTCTCCATCTGGCTTCACTAACTTCCTACCATTTTGTCAATGAGATAATCAACAACTGATATTTCCACAACAAAACATCACATCTCTATTCCTTGCTCTCTGCTTATCTGCTCCTTCATAAAGATTCTACAAATTAGCTTATTGTTATGATTATATGTGGAAGAGTCTGTTGCTAGATGTCCAAAAACATGGTACCATTCTCAACACAGATTGGGGCGAGGGCCGGCATCCTCTCCCAATCTCAGGTGTAGGTCCAGACATCTTTCCTGCTTAATCAGACCCTTAATTTTGTCCCATTAGCAACAACTCCATTGAGTGTAAATATTGAAGTGCGCTTATACTCAGTGTGCTACAGTAACTAAAGTTGAATTTTGGAGTGCGTTACTACATTCTTTACTACGGTAATCCCGTAATGAACATTTCTTCTCTTTTTTTTCAGTCTCTAACCCAGCGCATTACAAGATTGTTTCCTTTCAACATGTATCTTATCTGTCATTAAAATGTTAGAAGCAAACATCTGAAGCTGCCACTTGTTACAAAGAATAAATTCACGTAGCCACCCAGCTGCTACCCCACAGGACCTGTAGACATCTGCCTGAATTTCAAAATAAAACCACATTCTGCTCATAATCCGTCATTGTTAAACCATTTCTTTTATACTATATGAGAGATCTCACAGACATCCCATGAATATCATTAAAAATATTAACTACGTTTTTTATTATTATTATTATAGAGTAAAAATTGCCGCTGCACTTAAGAAATCCCAACCTTTTGTGTTGAGCGAGCTGCACGCAGCTAAAACATCCCCCTCCTTATCAGCTAGCGGTGTGTTCCTTCCCTTCTGCCTTCCGGCAGTTGGATAACCTTTAACAATTTTGAAATGCATGATGAATCTGGTTTCAAACAAGTCTTTCTCAGGAAGTCCATTTTACCGGTTTCTGTCGCAACCCATCACAGTGGGTTTGTTTATTAAGAGAACAACTAACGACCCATTGTTGAGGGACAGAAGGGGGGTCTTGTTTATTATCAGAACAGCCCTACCTTGAGGGGAAAGGGGTCGCTTGTTTGAGATAATTCATTTAGATCACAGTAAAGTTTACCTTACTCTTCATAGGATTTTTTAAAATATGGAAGTGAGTTTGCTCTTTTCTTTTCTTTTTCTTTCGGCGTAACTTTAGGAGAAAACAAAGTTTAAAACATTTTTTATCCTCCCGAGTGCTAAAAAACACATCAGCTTCACGCATGAACCCCTCCTTTTTCCCTTCTTCGCTCCTTCAAAAGGAATTCCTTTGTTTGAGACGCCAAATGTCTATTCTTCAATTTTGATCTTTTTAGTTTTATTTTATATCGCAACTACCAAGAAGTGCGCGAAATTACTCAGTCAATCGTCCTTTAAATTCATAATCTTAATTTATTTTAAATAAATGTTGTATTGTCTTTTCTCTTACATAAATTTTGCATCTCCTTTAAACCTTCTTTGCTATTTTTTCCCCATATTTCGATAAGTTACATTTTACTGTTTTTATTTTTCATTTTTAAATATTTATCATTCTCATGTCAATGAAGTAAATTCAGCTTTTATTTCTCATTTATCTGATCTATTTATCTTATTGCAGTGTTATTTACTAAATTTTCTAACCATGAGACTCCTTTCAGCCTACAGCTGTTTCACCTTAGAAATCTCCATTCACACACACATACACACAGTCACACAACCGGTTTATCACACATTAATATAATTATGTATTTATTATCATGCTTTTTCATTACTAGTATTATTATTTAGATATTATTTATCATTAGGCCTATTTCTAATTGAGATCCCAGACCTCTGCGCGCTTTCGGAGTCCAACTCCTTTAACATGGATATTCATTGTGAGATCCCGGATCATCACGCAAAGATCCCCGATCTTTATTTGCAAAAACACAAACTCATATTAAAGAGGTCCCGGACCTAGTTATTTTTTCTCTCTTATTTTTTATTCCTTCACGCATGACATTTTTTACTCACTGGCTGTTGTCCCTGTGAAGAAAGACCCCGTCATCAACTGTTGCTCCGGGAGGAACTCCGCGATCTTCCGGCCTCCATGTTGAGCTGGAGGTCTCCAGGATCCAGCTGGTCCTAGACCAGGCCACGCACGGGCTCAGCAGCCTGCGGCTCCTCCCGGAGATCCAGTCAGATTTGGGATCCTGCTCAAAGGAACAAGAAATGCCAGGGTTGAAATCGCTCTCTGATCTCTGAGTTTTCTTTTTTTTAGACATTCCGTGGTTTCTCAATCCACGAGCTGATCCCACTCAGCCTTCTTCGTGTCTCACCACACCCTGAGTTTACCGACCCGGTCGGCGTCTATTTAACTCAGCAGAAACAGATATCAACATTTACTGGAGAACTACAGACAGAACATACTTTTAGATTAGTAAATTTTGTGCCTCGTTTGTCAGCGCTTACCAAATAACTTCAGACCTGGGTCACTTCCGTCCTCCAATCTCCAGTATCTGGTAATCACAACAATTTCCAAACTCACGTTTTCCTTTGCTCCTCCAGAAATCACGTCGGGGTCACCATTTTGTTGAGAAGGTGTTTTCACTCTAATTTAAAGCCTATCTTAAAGGAACAGACACACATTTAATTTATGACCCTGGGCTCTCTCTGAGCTCTCATTTCACCTTCCCGTGTGCTCGTTCATTTCTGTAAAAAGGAGCAATAAGAACAACAAACAACAATTATATATTTTAACAGTGAGACATCGTTCACTGGACTCAGTTCTAGTAACTGAGCACAGCTTTATCTCATCTTAAGGTTTTTATTGAAACCAGTTAAAACTCCTCCCACCTAGATCTTCATTCACAGAATGCCACCGTTAGCCACCAGCCTTAGCGCTGACGGCTCATCCGAGACCTGTCAATCAAAAGGACACGCCCCTAATTATTCATAATTTCAAAATTAAATTATGTCTAAACTGATGAGTTAGAAAAAAATTCACCCCCCTCAGAATTGTCTTGACAATAAACCTGACCTATTAAACCTAAAATGTTTTTTTGAACCAGGCTGTAAACAGGTTTATTTCTGCTGTGAAGTTGGCCTTTTTAACATGGGAGTCAATGGGAAATTGCTCCTTTCTGGAGCCAGCCCCCAGCGGATGAGGGGTGAACTGCAATTTTTGTTACTTCCGGGTTGGCTTCAATTTTGAGCGGGGGAGTTTGCCCCTTGGGGCCAACACATAAACAGGTAAACAAACAATTTATATACTTTATGTCTTCAGATTATATGAACATTAGGCAGATTCACAGTAGTGTTTTTATGAAAACACGTAAGTCGGACAAAATCTTCAGACATTTTTGACCGACGTGCGTTGGTTTGTTTCTCCCCTTTTATCTGTGTCTCACTCCTCATTGCCCCACAGTGCAGCTCATAGTAAGCTTTCTCCCCGCCCATAACTGGCCGCTTGCTTTTAGCAGCACCACAACTTTCTACACAAAGCTCCAAAACAGAGACTTTTCTAAGAGTTTGAATTAATAACGGTTTTTATTAATGTTGGTCAGACCCGCTGTGTTTAACCCTAAATTGAGTCTAATTCCGTATGTCTTATTCAAAATGATTCTAGGTAATATTGCTTGAATAATATGTTTATATAATGTTTATATAAGCCTAAAAATACATCATTAAGACTGGTGAGCAGGGGTGTATCTAGGACGTTTTTAAAGAGGGCTAAATGGGGACCAGTAATGATCTTGGGGTGTCACAGTAAAATAAAAGCAGGGCTGTAATACAAAGAGGGCCGGGCCTAGACTGAGTGACATACATCAGAATCACAACAGGGGGGTTTAATGATTGATGTAAAAATAAATACTTACAATCCATAAATAATTCTAACTAATTAAAGCTGTTTCTGTCTTATCATTCATTAGACTATTTTCTACACAAGAATTGATAATGTAGGCATCTTCATTAATACAGAATAGAAGGAGCTGCTTCATAAAGCAGAGCAGGATTAAAATCACTGACTCATCAATAACTGATTAAACATTTTGACTGATGATTGTCTTGGAGGACAAAAATCAGAGTATACTACTAGAATAAACTAGACTACAGCAGTGATTAAATCAACAGTTTTACTTTAGTTGTGAGTGGACCACTGTCTTGACTGGGACTGAGCTGCCGTGGTGGAGGTCTGCACCCTTCAAGTGCTTCTCTAGTTAAAACTATATAATTGAGCCAATTTCCCCCCAAAAATGACATTTGAATGCTAATCATGTTGCAAAGGTCAGTTCCTTTTATGATTATCTTTTGATAACATCTATTAAGATAAAAGAAATCGGATGTTCTACTTGGTTTACAGATGACCTAGACATGACAGAGAATGATGAAAAGAGCAGCAGACACAGAGGTCCACCATGCGACCTGACACAGAACTAACTTTTGTGCTTGTCAGGGAAAGAACAAAATGAAAATAATTGTTACATTTTGACAAATTTTATCATCCTGTTTTACCAATATTAATACTGATTTTAGAGATCTTCTTTACATTGTCACATTTAATTTTGGAAATAAATACATTTTGAAGTGCACATCGCTGTATTTGGCTTTAAACAAGGTGATCAAGGTGATCAAGAAAGCTTTAATAGAGATTTAAAGATTAATCTAACCTATGGCTGTGAGAATAGATTATAAAAATAATTTAGCTGTATGCAAGAATATTATTATTGTGCAGGCTATAAAGAAGCTTGATAAGCTTCTAGGATTCTCTCCAGATGAAGATGGTGAACCTGTGCCTAGTCCTGGGGATAAAGTGTGTACAAGCAGTCTAAGAATGTTATTTAGCTCCTCTGCCAGTGTACTGCTGTTGAAGGACGTGGGAGTTTGCCCTCTGTGGTTGTGGCCTACATGCCCCTCCATATCTGATGTTGGCAGTTGTCTAGTCCGCTCTAGGTCCGGATACTAAAAGATTCCCCAGTCTGTACTGGCAAAACTCTCCTATAGCTGAAGTACAGTGTATTGGGGACAGGTGGTAATAGTTCATATGCTTAGACATTTTTGTTTTCTGAGTTTAGTGTGGGTAGGGATGAGTAGCAAGGGGAAATGGTCCATAAGAGAGGTTTCCCTCTATGTGCATGATTAATTTTTAAAAAAGAAAAAAAAAATGTGAACAAGTGGAACTTAGGGAGTACAGTCTTTAACCATATTATATTGAAACAAAACACATTAATTGAATCTAAAGAAAACAGAGCACACCTGAATATAAATTCTAAATTTAAATTTTAAACTAAATTTTAAAATAAAATAAATGTTGTACATATATAGGCCGCACTTGAATACAAGCTGCATGTTTTCATGTTGTAACATGAGATATTTACACAGAAAGACGATATACGGAAGATTTCTTTACCTCCGCCAGGAGGTCATGTTTTTATTCCCGTCTGTCTGACTGTTGGCAACAAAACTCAAAAGGTTATGGACGGATTTCGATTAAATTTCCAGGAAATGTCTGCAATGGGACCGGGAACAACTGATTAAATTTTGGGGTTGATCCGAGATGAGGCACATATCCACCCATTGACCAGCGGTGCTAACCTCCACTCCTCTCCTGTATCAGAGAGCTCAAAAGCGGTTCCCCTCACGCAGGAATCGAATCTCCACCCTCCGCTGGAAGAGTGCAGCAGCACAAACACAGCCGCGCGTCTCTTAAGAGACATTGTTTTGTAATGTACCGAAAGTTAGAAATATAGACTACAACATGGTGATGGGGGGTCATTGGTCGCTACCTTCGTCTTCCTGTTCCTCACTACACCCACTGAAGTCGTCTTCTTCAGTATTTTTATGTCCTCTGAAAGCTTTTGTCCTTTTTAATCACACTGACTCAGTTCTTCCTGCTGCCTCCTCCAACGTCTCACCATCGATTCATTGATGCTAAGCTAACCTCCATTAGCTCTATTTCCTTCTTTGACAGCCATCTCCATTGCCTTTAACTTAAAAGCTGCTTTTCTTCGTCTGTTTTCTGTGATCAATCATCTAACTTTATTTGTAAAGCGCTTTTCATACAAGAGTTGCAACTGAAAGTACTTTACAGATTAAAATCTCCCCACATAAACCATATTCCCACCCCTGACCCACAGATTTAAGAGTATAATCACAGTTATACCCCCCTCCCCCCAACCCAACCCCCATGCACACAAACACTTAAGAACAACAATAAAAAGGACATTGGGCCAAGTGCAGATGAGTCAGGTAAGGAAACGCCATCAAGGGAGCCATCTGCGCAGGCAGCAGCAGATCAATCGCAGCAGTAGAGGCACACAGGGCGCCCAGAGGAGGCGAGGCCTAGACCTCCACCTCCACCCAAGTTCCACACAGAGAGCACCCAGGCAGCTTCAGCCGACCACCGCTCCCGAGGCAGAGGGCTCCCATAGAGGAAACACTGGAAGGAAGATTAAAATAACAAGTTAAAAAATAAAAATAACAGGGGATATATATGATAAGACTACGCAGTCAAACACTGAAAATATCATCAAATCAAATCAAATCAAACTTTATTTATAAAGCGCTTTTCATACAAGAAGTTGCATCACAAAGTGCTTTACAGATTAAAATGACCCCACATAAAACCACCTTCCCTTCCCTCCCCCACAGATTTAAAAGCATGGTCACAGTTATACCCCCCTCCCCGCAACCCATCTCCCATGCACACACACAGTTAAAAGAAAAAGTTAAAAGGACATTGGGCCGAGTGTAGATGAACCATGCAAGGAAACGCCATCAGAGGAGCCATCTGCCCCGGCAGCGGTAGATTAACAGCAGCAGCCGAGGCACCGACACACGGCACCCAGTGGAGGCAAGGCCAAGACCCCCACCTCCACCCAAGCTCCACCTGGAGAGCACCCAGGCAGCTACAGCCGACCACCGCTCCCGGGGAAGAGGGCTCCCACAGAGGAAACACTGGAACGGGGATTAAGATAACTTAAAGTATAAAAAGAAACGGTAAATTAATGTGCTAAAATTAAATAGTAAAACTGATAAAAATATAATCATATAAAACATCCAGAGCAATTAAACAAACAGTGATAAATAATAATCAGTTAAAAGTTAAGCTAAAAAGGTGAGTCTTCAGCCTGCTCTTAAAAACATGAACATTCTCTGCAGCCCTGAGGTCCTCTGGCAGCCTGTTCCAGAGGTGAGGGCCATAAAACTGGAAAGACGCCTCGCCATGCGTGTGTGTCCTGACTTTTGGGGTGACAAGGAGACGGCTGCCAGAGGAGCGCAGAGACAGCGAAGGTTTATATGGTAAAAGCAGTTTAGAGAGATAAGAAGGCCCAAGACCATTAAGACACTTAAAAACCATTAAAAGAACCTTAAAGTCGATCCTGAAATGTACGGGGAGCCAATGCAGTGATTTTAAGACCGGTGTAATGTGCTCCCGCCTCCTGGTCTTCATTGGGACACGTCCTGCTGAATTTTGTAAACCTGAGATACTATTTTTTTGGAAGACCAGAAAGCAGGGCATTACAGTAATCAACCCTGCTGGAGATAAAAGTATGCATTAATGTTGCCAATGATGAGGATGTGTGCATGAAAACTACCGGTAGTGTCTTCTTTGGTGCATAATCTTTCCCCAAATGTCTGTCTCACTTTTATCTTTCCTGCTACAGTGACCCCTGGAGGCCGTTAGCCATAAAAAAAACAAAAAACAATTAGGCACATCATTATGTAGGACGCAGGGTCCAAAGAATATGAAAAAAGTAGCGACTTAAATTACAGTAATCTTTTGGCATATCCTGTCAAGTCTTTCTCATTATCAAATGTTTTTTGGCAGTAGTTGCTTTTATTCATCAGTAGGACAGGAAGTAGGGTAGAGAAAAAAAGAGGAAGACAGGCAATAAATGGCCCAGGGCTGAGAATCAAACCCAGGAAAGCTGCATCGAGGACTGTAGCATCAGTATATGGTGTATCTGCTCTAACACTGTGCCCCGTGATATCTTGTGCTGTATTATTTTATATATTCTGATCTATAGAATTTAAACAACCAGTTTATTTTCTAGCTGTGAATATAATGTGATAAAAAAAAAAAAAGACAAAATAATACTTTGGTTTAGTCCAGTGGTTCTCAAAGTGGGGGGCGCGGTATGGATAGATAAAATGTAAAAGCTTACATAACTGACAGGATTTTGACGAGGCTCCCACATAAATGCATAAAAGCAGAAGATAAAACATCGCCAAATATGTTTCTAAACCAATTACCTTCCCAGCCAAAGAGTAGAAAATATGACAAAGCATATCTTGCTTTTGGTTTTGTTCCACAAAACACCTGCACATGCTCAATTGAGCTCATATAAAGTTTTATACATAGTGGCACCGTGTGAAAAACCGCACACAACTGCAGATGATTATATACTTCCCTGCACTATGGACATGGTTCCATCTATGATTCAGAACAGTGGCCAGCAAGCAATGGGTTATTCCTCTGTCTAATATGTACATTTTACATGTATGAGATGTCATCGGAGGGCTGCATAGTGGTGCAGTTGGTAGCACTGTTGCCTTGCAGCAAGAAGGTCCTGGGTTCGATCCCAGCCTGGGGTCTTTCTGTGGAGTTTGACTTTGCCACAGTCAAAAAATATGACTGTTAAGTGAATTGGTTTCTCTAAAATTGCCCTTAGGTATGTATGTGTGTGTGTATGGTTGTATGTCTCTGTGTTGCCCTGCGATGGACTGACAAACTGTCCAGGGTGTACCTTGCCCCTTGACCGCTGGAGAAAGGCACCAGCAACCCTGCATTAGGATTGACGAGTATAGAAAATGGATGGGATCCATCTGTTCCAATAAAGGAACTTTAGGGTAATTTCACCAGAAAATTTTTCTGACTGGGTAATCTGTTGGCCCACACCTCTCAGCCTCCGTGTCTCCATACACAATCGGCCGTTTAAAGAATCTGCTAGACAGCCTCATATCCCGACAGTTTCAGCAGCGAGTTACGTCACTGATCAGAGCCCACAGCAGCAGAAATATCAAGAGATGGACGTGGAAGAATTCAAATTCAGGAGGAATTTGAAGCAGGATTTGTTGCTGTGTTTCTGCTGATTTCCCCCTGAATTACAACCAATCAGCGTAACTTGACCACAGCTCCCGCTGAGCGGCTCGATCGGGCCGTTTGGAGTACATACCCCCAGACGGGTACTGTGTTGGTTCCTGAAATGGTCCTGAAAATGGCCCTGTCAGCCCGGCCCGATGAAGTGGAGACATGCTTGAACATTTTCTTAAACCAAAGGGTTTGGGAACCACTGGTTTAGTTTGTTTATTTGAGGAGTTCATGTGCTCATAAGGAGTGGGCCGAATCAAAAGGCTTATAAACGCCGACCCCAAAATTAAAAACAATAAATTTTTCCTTTAACAGTCAAAACTTAAAACAATTTAAAGGATGGTTAAGGTGGTTAACAAGGTTGTTAACAATTTTGTCAGTTGGGCAGGTAGGACATGAAACGTAGAACGCATTTGTACTTGGATTGATATAAGAATGTTGAAATGTGTTTGACTTATATCTATAGACAACTATAATAGAATCCCTGCCAACTGACAACATTTTTGTCACCTACAGTATGCAATCAGTAATTCTGAAAGTTAACTGATTATACCAGAATAAACATGAGTCTTATGCTGTTTTAATTATACAGGTCATAAGAAATCAACTGAAAACCCAATTACTTTTGTGATTTATGTTTTATTTGATTGACTGTCATTGTTTAGTGTTGCTTCATACTGATAAGTTTGAAATTATTTACATTAGCTGTTTCTTTACACGTTTTTCTTGTTTTCTTTGTTGTTACTAAAATTAAATTATATTCCCCACCAAGAGCAAGTTCAGAAGGAAAATAAAAGATTAAAAAAGATTAATAAAATGTTTGACTCATCTTTAAATTAAATAAAAATTTATGTTAAACTTTTTACACACTGCAATACAGAGTATGACCAATACATGTCTGTCTCATAGCATGTGAAAAAAGTAGCGGCTCATAGTCCGAAAATTACAGTAATTAGAGAATCAACCCTGGATGTAGGTGACAGACACAGAGAGAGAAGAGCTAGAGACAAAACTTTGGGAAGGTGAGGAAACGAGTGACAACAGGTAACGCAGCCAAACTAAGATGCATTTCAATTATTGATTATTCAGAAGGCAGAGTGCAGAGTATGCTGTTAAAAGTTAAAATATATCAAGCTGGCAATGCATATTACCCATCTACATTATCTTTTCTTTTCTATGTTGTTTCACTGTAAATAGTTCAGTTTATAAACATTTGACCTACAATCAGTTTGTTTTTGTACTTTAACATAAAATTTTTTGTAGCACTCTGTTCCATGGTAAATATAATAAGCCCTATGAATAGTAAACATTTAATACAATTAGGATTGTAGATTAATAATTTATTTAACACAGAAATAAAACATTTTTTAGGTGATAAATCAATTTAAAAACAAAAAACGTGAGGTGGTGTTTAGGAGCCGAAAGAGCCAGCTCTTTTTATTGAACCGAACCGTAAGAACTGGTTCTCCTAAAAAACAGAGATTCTCATCACTATTGTCTTCCGAGCTCCCATTCCAGCCTCTCTTTCTCGCTCACCTGCACCGCACTGCCGATCTCCTTCAATGTTTCTGCAGCCTCCACCAGTCTTCACTCCTCAGTCTAAGTTTATCCTCTGCTGCAAGGTGTTGCGGCATCTGGCTTGTATCCCATTCTCTTCCAGTTGCTTAATCACTCCACGTATCCTTGCTCTCTTCCTTTGCACTTCTGGAGAATAATCTGGATCGAAATAAATCCCTTCTGCTGTAAACTTAACTTGTTTTTGGGCAGAAGCTTGCTGCACCACCACTTCTTTCACTGTGTAGTTCAGAAACATGATGATGAGGGGTGGAGGGGCAATCCCTGAGGGTTGTAGCCCCAACTTTCTGTGTGCTCTCTCTCAATCTCTACTTTTGCCTAAGGCGGGAGTTGAAGCTCAGTTTCCATTCATTTCTTCACAAAACCAGCCGTGTCATTTTTCTCACTTCCTTCAGGGACTTGATAAATTCTGAAGTTGTTCTGCAAATGATTCCTTATTTTCATTCCTCAACCCTCTTAACTCCCGGGGAATCTCCTCTGTGTTCATTTTTTTTACTTTGTCGCTTGGGGGAGATGGCGGACTTTACTTCTTCATGTGTTTTATTCTCTTTCGCTGCATTCCTTGAATCTCTGACCACTGCTCATGTTGGCCTTTGAGAACTTGCTATTCACATAGTGTAGTTAAGATATGATTTTGCAAACAGCTTAACCCCACTGATTTCCTTGGGAGCACACACTCAGTTGATGGGAGATAAAAATACTAAGATGGAAAACAAAATAGTAGGATTTGTGTGTTATTATGCTATAGCAGGTTACAAATTCCCACAGATGTGTTGCATCTATAGAAGTTGCGACGATAAAACCCATTTCTTCTGGGACATTTGTAGGAGCGCATGTAGTTCCTGTTGACTCTAACCCCAGCCCTCATTTTAAAGATGTCAACAGAGTGGAAATCAGAAGGTCAAAGGACAAACGGAAGACAAGTCAGACCAAACTCTGATATTGCGCTTATAAAATGTCAAAGGATCTCCAAAAAGAGTCAGATATTAAATCCCAAAAAATGCAATTTCCAAGACAAACCGTGAGGCCTAATTCACAAAATACATTTCACAATAGATGGATGAATGCATGGACAGAACTGCACAGAGTAACCTGATATAAAGAATTTTTTAGATAAAGAGTTTTTTCATGTTCTTCGTAAATAAGTTCATTTAATTTTCAAGCTAACAGCGTGATGACATTCAAGAGACTCCACATTTATATGACTAATTAATTATGAGTGTAGTGCAAAAGCAACTCAGGTCATGGTATCATTAACCATTCTATTATAATCCTTATGCTTTCTATTGGCTATATTTAACAGAATATTTTCAACACAAAACTAAATGTTTAGAAAAGTTTTTGTTTAAAAGAAGTGTTAACTATATTAAGAGGTATAGGTCTTTAAAATAGGGCTGCACAATGGCACAGTTAATAGCTCTGTTGCCGTGCAGCAAGAAGGTCCTGGGTTTGAATCTCAGCTTGGTTCTTTCTGCATGGAAAAAAATATGGTTAAAAACACTTGAGAAAAAGCCACCGATCTTAGGTTTCAGACCTGTTACAATTGCTCGATGAGTTAACACTTTTCTTTCATTTTATATGTAATTTTTTCCAAATGTCTCGATTATCCTTCCCTTTTAAATTGCCTCATGGAAGAAATGACTTTCTCTTCTTCTTTGTTTTGCACGGGGCTGTCACACTGCGGTAAAGAATACTGACTGAGGCACTACAAAGAAGTCCAGAGATGTAGATGATTTCAGAAATGTTGCTATTGCCGAAGTGCAAGTCAGAAGAAAATGGAGCGAAGAAGAGATGAAGGGAAGACGAAATGGGGGGTAGAATGAAAATAGGGTATGCTTTAAAAATAATTATCCTGTCCACAGAAGGGGGTTCAGGTCAGGAGAGTTGGCAGGCCAATTGAGCACAGTAATACCATGGTCAGTAAACCATTTACCAGTGGTTTTGGCACTGTGAGCAGGTGCCAGGTCGTGCTGAAGAATGAAATCTTCATCTCCATAAAGCTTTTCAGCAGATGGAAGCATGAAGTGCTCCAAAATCTCCTGATAGCTAGCTGCATTGACCCTGCCCTTGATAAAACACAGTGGACCAACACCAGCAGCTGACATGGCACCCCAGACCATCACTGACTGTGGGTACTTGACACTGGACTTCAGGCATTTTGGCATTTCCTTCTCCCCAGTCTTCCTCCAGACTCTGGTACCTTGATTTCCGAATGACATACAAGTACTTTGGACCACTGAGCAACAGTCCAGTGCTGCTTCTCTGTAGCCCAGGTCAGGCACTTCTGCCGCTGTTTCTGGTTCAAAAGTGGCTTGACCTGGGGAATGCGGCACCTGTAGCCCATTTCCTGCACACGCCTGTGCACGGTGGCTCTGGACGTTTCTACTCCAGACTCAGTCTACTGCTTCCGCAGGTCCCCCAAGGTCTGGAATCGGTCCTTCTCCACAATCTTCCTCAGGGTCCGGTCACCTCTTCTCGTTGTGCAGCGTTTTCTGCCACACTTTTTCCTTCCCACAGACTTCCCACTGAGGTGCCTTGATACAGCACTCTGGGAACAGCCTATTCGTTCAGAAATTTCTTTCTGTGTCTTACCCTCTTGCTTGAGGGTGTCAATGATGGCCTTCTGGGCAGCAGTCAGGTCGGCAGTCTTACCAATGATTGCAGTTTTGAGTAATGAACCAGGCTGGGAGTTTTTAAAAGCCTCAGGAATCTTTTGCAGGTGTTTAGAATTAATTAGTTAATTCAGATGATTAGGTTAATAGCTCGTTTAGAGAACCTTTTCATGATATGCTAATTTTTTGAGATAGGAATTTTGGGTTTTCATGAGCTGTTTGCCAAAATCATCAGTTTTAAAACAATAAAAGACCTGAAATATTTCAGTTGGTGTGCAATGAATCTAAAATATATGAAAGTTAAATTTTTATCATTACATTATGGAAAAGAATGAACTTTATCACAATATGCTAATTTTTCGAGAAGGACCTGTATATATATATATATATATATATATATATATATATATATATATATATATATATATATATATATATATACTTATTATCCTGCTCTCAAATATTACTGAGAAAAATTATTTGTTTTCTAAGAGTGCCTTATTTGGACATATTCAACAAAGAAGTGCATCTGCTTATCTCCTATAGCTGCAGACAATTTAATTAAGTATAGAATTTCTTTGCACACTTTATACATTAAAAGCAATAATCCTGATCCTGATTGGGTAAGCCATATTGTGTCATTTCTTGTTGTTGCTGTTTCTTATTCAGACTCTCTTGATTTCATCTAGTTTTCTCTGTGCTGAGGCCTTAACACACAAGCATGCTAAAAACAATTTTTGTTGTTGGTGTACTTTACCTTTTGGGAACTCCTTGTGTTTCACATGTTTTTTTTGTTGGCGTGGTAAGGTCTCTCGAGCTTAGGAAGCTTAGCTTCATTGTGGCTATGGCTACTCCTCTTCTCTCTCCATCTCTCATTCTCTGCCTAAATCTTCTCCTCTCTCTTGCTCTCTGTGTCAGATGTTTAGTTACCTCCTTTAGTGATAATGTTAACTAATAAATGTAACATTTGGCTGGGTGACGGTACGTAGAAAACATAGTTCCAGAACCCAGCCCACGGGTCACCATTAACCCGTCCAAATTTCTAACAGTGACACACCTGCTGAGAAGCCGACCCTGGTAATCTGCTGCTCTATAGTCAGAAATGTGACATTAGAGACATCATTGACCAGTGTTGGGGTAGTTACTCAAAAAAAAGTAATCCGTTACATATTACTCATTACTTCTCAAAAAAGTAATCCCTTACATTACTTAGTTACTTTTTCTGGAAAGTAACTTAGTTGCATTACTAGTTACACTACTCTTGCATTGTTCTAAAACATCAAACCTGAAATGAATGCCGAGATGACTAAAATAATATTATGACAGAAAGAAATCTATACATAGAAACTACAAATACAGCTCACAAATATATTTTAGACACATCTATGTACACATATTTACACAAATATCCATTTTATATATATATATATATATATATATATATATATATATATATATATACGCCCAAAAAGATGTGAATAAAAAAGTTTTTAAAAATGTATATACACAAACATCTAAGAACACAAATAGGAAAGAAAAGTTCTATATAAAACCGCTGACAGTGAAACAAAGCAAAGTGCTCTAGCATTAGCTAGTAGGGACATACCTCTCTAGAATTAGGTTTTCCTCTTCTGATGACGAGTCTTCAACACAAACCTCTGATGAACTATCATTCCAAATAATCGCCAGGGCTTTGTCAGTGATGATTCTCTTCTCTTGAAGCGCCATTTTTCGAACGCAAACAAAACAATCGAAACTGAATCGTTCACTCTCACCTGATCACTGCGTCAGCGCTCGCCCCCGTGCAAAACAAAATCTGTTTTTAGAATAACGCAGACCTGTAACTCCAGTTTCTATTGGCCAATTTGGATGATTAGCATTAGGTTAGAATTGTAACGCTGACATCAGAACTTTGAAGCCGATTGGACAAAGCAAATGTTTAAATGGGGAAAGTTCACAGTGCGCATGACAGACAAGGTTGAGCTTCCTCGAATCAAATGTAAAAAATAAGGGATTAAGTTTTTTTCACTTTTTCTTTTCTAAATACACACTGGGTATTTTAGTTATTCTGGAAATACAGTCATATCACGGTGGATTATTCTTTTCAGCAAGGAACAAACAAAGATAAGAAAGAATTTATGCTCTTGTTTTTCAAATGCTCTACGTATTTTTGGGCTTATTTTGCTGCTCATTTGCTGAAATTTGCACATAGCATGATTAAACGTGCAGCTTTAGAATCTGTGAGATGCTGGCTTTCATCGAAGGCAAAGTTTGCTCGGTTCTGTTCGGCAGAGTGACCGACAGGTTCGGTTGAATGTGTTCATGTAAAAATCGCAAAATAGCACAACTGCTCTTTTAATTGCTTGATATTTTTTTCTGGTCTTGGAGGTCACAAAAAAGATTTATGAGTCTTTAGCTGAGATTCTGAGGTTTATAATGATAGGACATGCTTAGCAATCAGTGACCAAAGGTCAACTAAATTCGGACATTTCCCCACTCTTCCCCCACAGTGACCCAGTGCCGGGGCTGTGGGGTGGAACAGGTTATGTAACGAGTAACGACATCATATTTTCGAAAGTAATTGTAATGTCATTACAGTGTTTGCCGCAGCAACGTGGTACACTACTACGTTACAAAAATAGTAATGTCATTACAGTAACTAGTTACTTTGTAACGCGTTACACCCAACACTGCCATTGACCATAGTCAAATGCTTGCCAGGGGCCAGAAAGGGTGACATTAACTCCTACCTGAAACTGCTGGCAAAGGATAACCGTAAATAAAGTACGACTGTTATTGACGGTAATGAAACCTGTTAACGCCAATTAGACGTCATTAAAATGAGTGTTGCTTCGGTGTGTAAACTTCAAAAGCAATGTCGGACTCTGTAATCTTTTCTGGTCCCCTGCCGGATCGGACAAGTGACATGTTTAGCCGCATGCAATCATTCCACCAATGGTTGTCTGGGTGGTGTTATGAAAACAATGTGGGCCCTATTGATAACTGGCGTACATTTTAGGGAAATCCTGGTCTGATCCGGAGGGACGGCATCCATCCCACTTTGGATGGAGCAGCTCTTCTTTCTAGAAATCTAGCCGGATTTATTAGTCCTCCAAAACACCATGGATGGAAACAGTGTTTGACTTATCCCTGTTTCTTCTGAAATCTACAATCATCTCCTTTGTTTTGTTCATATTCAAGGTAAGACGATTGTTTCCAAACCATGTCACAAAGCGGTCCACCAGCTCTCTGTATTTAGCTTCTTGTCCATCTCTGATACACCTGACAATCACAGTCATCTGAGCATTTCTGCAGATGACAGGTCTCTGATTTGTACTGGAACTTTGAGGTGTACAGAGTGAAAAGGTGCTGCTGACCATCTGGTTTGACACACAATCCTTCAGTCTCACAAACGGTGGTCTGTTTGTCAGGTAGTCATTGATCCAGGCGATTGCAGAGTGCTTCACCTGTGTCTTCAGGAGTTTCTGACGAAGCAAATCAGGCTGAATTGTGTTAAATGCACTGGAGAAATCAAAGAACATGATCTTGCCTGTTTTATCTAGATGACAGTGGGTTGGTTGGTGTCTTGAACTGAACCTGTTGAAGAATGTGTTCAGTTCATTGGCTCTGTCCAGACTACCATCTATCCAATCCTTCCTGTCCTTAGAGCCTGTGATCTTTTTAATTCCTGACCAGACATCTCTGATATTGTTCCTCTGTAGTTTGTTCTCCAGCTTCTTCCTGTATGCCTCTTTGCTGTCTCTCTCTTGACTTTAAGTTGCTTCTGTATACTCCTCAACAATTCCCTGTCTCCCTCTCTGAAGGCTCTTTTTCTTGTTTAGCAGTTCCTTGGTGATCCAGGGTTTGTTATTATGGAAGCATCTCACTGTTCTGGTGGGGATGATGTTGTCCACACAGAAGTTTATATAGGCAGTCACACACTTGGTCATTGCATTGATGTCCTCTCCATGTGCTTGGCGAAAACTGTTTGTGGTCTCAAAACAACCAACAGGGCTTTTTCAGCTTCCTGTGACCATTTTCTCGCAGTTCTTTTTGTCACAGGTTGCCTCTAAACAAGTGGTTTATATTCTGAGCAGAGAAAAACAAGATTGTGGTCTGATTGTCCTAGAGGAGGTCTTGGTTTGGACATGTATGCGTCCTTTACAATTGCATAAAACAAATCCAAGGTCTTGTTTTCTCTTGTGGAGCAGCTGACAAACTTTTAAAATGTTGGAAGTGTAGACGGGAGCGAGGTATGATTAAAGTCACCAGATATTGCCACAAATGGATTTGGGTGCTGGGTCTGTAGCTTAGGGACAACGGAACTGATGACATCACATGCAGTGTCGGCAACGGCTGAAGGTGGAATGTAAACAACTGCTAAAATTACACTGGTGTACTCTCTTGGTAAATAATATGGAAGAAAACTTACTGCCAAGAGTTCAATATTTGGGCCCCAGAGATGACACTGCACAGTAACGTGTCCTGGATGACACCATCTGTTGTTGACAAGCAGTGCTACTCCACCTTGAGCTGAACCCCCCCCTCATCCGCTCGCTGTCTCCCACACACACACACACAGCCGCACACACACACGCCCCCTTCCCTCGACGTTAACTTTGTTCTATATTTTTGCATGCGTTAGAATAGATGTGAATTATGAATGAAATGTAATCTGTAAGGTTGACCTATTTCATTAATAAATTCCCTTAAGTAACGAGAAGTTTCCTGTGCTATTTCAGTGTGTGCTGTGAAGTTTGTTTTAACCCCGCCGACGAACTCTACGCCTTTTCAGAGAGATTGACAGTCTGGTTTAATTAAAATTATCTCATTTATGAGATTGGTGCCCCTATATCTTTAATAAACAGGTTAAACTCGAACGTCATCAATAATTATATTAATATTAAATTATTGATTATAATTATTGATGCTCAGAAAACCAGACAACTTTTTATTATTAGTAGTTACAACAATACACAACTATATTTATCCATAAATCCTGATGAATCCAGTCAGCGAGGTAGATTACATGCATGTCTGGAAGACATAAAAGCCTGGATGACGCTCAACTGTTTTTCCTCAAATTCTGACAAGGCAGAAGTTCCTGTCTTTGGACCGAAGCTCTAAAAAAGAAACTGCTTAGTCAATCACTTCATCTGGATGGTATTAAATTGGCCTCCAGTAATAACATAAAGAACCTCAGCGGATTTTTTTTACATGACATTCAAATCCCATATTAAACAGATTTCTAGGATTTCCTTCTTTCACCTCAGGAATATTTCTAAAATTACAAACATCCTTTCAAGGCATGATGCTGAGAAACTAGTCCATGCATTTGTTACCTCAAGGCTGGACTACTAAATTCTTTACTATCAGAAAGTCAACAAAATGCCATTAAAAGCCTTCAGTTGATTCAAAATGCGGCAGCACGAGTTTTGATAAATATTAAAAAGAGAGATCACATTTCTCCTGTTTTAGCTTCACTTCATTGGCTCCCTGTTAAATCCAGAATATACTGTAATTTAAGATCCTCCTTCTTACATATAAAGCCCATAATAATCAGCTCCATCATATATCAGAGATCTGACTGTTCCATATGTTCCTAACAGAGCACTTTGCTCTCAGACTGCAGGTTTACTTGTAGTTCCTAGGATTTCTAAGAGTAGAATGGGAGGCAGAACTTTTAGTTATCAGGCTCCTCTCCTGTGGAACCAGCTCCCAGTTTTAGTCCGCTTAGTCTGCTTAGCTGCAATGCCCTATTGGACGGGGAGGCATTGCAGTAACTGAGCATCCCCCCGTATCCTGTTATCAACTTTTTACTTTCCTTAATATAGAATACTTTCTATATTAAGAAAAGTAAAAAGTTGATAACAGAAAGAAAAAAAGAACTGATGTAAGAGTACTCTCTTACATCAGTTCTTTTTTTCTTTCTGTGTCTCTGCTCTGTCTTCTCAAACACCCAGACAGTCGTAGCAGATGGCCACTCGTCCTGAGCCAGGTTCTACTGGAGGTTTCTTCCTTTTGAAGGGGAGTTTTTCTTCTCCACTGTTGCCACATGCTTGCTCAGTATTAGGGATTGCTGTTGTTGGAGTCTGCATCAAGGGGGCTGCAACTGCCAGTCAATAACTCAACACGATCTGCTGGGATTCTTTAAATAGAAAACTAGCTAAAACCTTAAACTGATTAGAGTGTTTGTGTTGAAATTACTTTCTTGTAAAGTGCCTTGAGATGGGGGAGCACGTTAGCGCAGCTGGTAGAACAGCTCACCTCACAGCTAGAAGGTCCTGGGTTCGATTACCCCCGGGGACGCTGTGGGTGCTGAATGTGTTTGTTCCCCTGCATCATCGGCACCCACACCCTGGGTGGGGTTGGCGAAAGGGCCTTTCTGTGTGGAGTTTGCATGTTCTCGCCGTGTTCCCTTGAGCAGCTAATGTGAGCTACTTCCACAAAAACATGCACTAGTCCTGGGGCTATATACTGCCTCCTCCTGGCCGGCCGGGGTGCCTGAAGGGTTGGGGAGGATCTTGCTGGAATAATGTGATCCTTCCACGTGCTACGCTCAGCCGGGGAAACCCTGTCCCATCAGGTGAAAAGAAGGGCCTGCTCACTCCCCAAGGAGGCTCGGGTTTCAGTGCGGGGCCCTCCCGGGGCTGGCAGAGGGAGAGCGCAACCCCAGGACTGGACCCCTAGGGTAGAAGCACTGGGTGATAAATATTTGGGAAAAAACCTTGGGATAAAAAAGTGCCTTGAGATGACATCTGTTGTGAAACAGCACTATATCAAATCAAACTTTATTTATAAAGCGCTTTCAAACAAAATAGCATCTCAAAGTGCTTTACAGATAAAAATTGATAACATATTTTAGTATGCCTGTGTGACATCGGTTTCTGTTAGAGAAGGTTTACATACGTTATCTTGGTGCAACTGTGCTTTAACCCATCAGCATAGAATCATCAGTTGTAAAGTTTACTGCAGAGGAGAATATGGTGTGGGGTTCTATTTCAGGAGTTGGTCTCGACTCTCTAAGTTCCAGTAAAAAGAAGTCTTAATGCTTCAGCATGCTAGATAGTTTGGACAAATGTATCCTTCCAATTCTCTAGAAACAGTCTGGGTGTTAGAAGTCTTAGGTGTCTGTTCTGTCTGTCTGTGTTTCCTTCCGGTGATTCTTCACCAGGGGTCCTACTTGAGTTGAGGACCTGTCAATCAAGCTTGAGGGCGGAGCTGTGCATGGCAGCTGATTGCAGCTGCACCTCTTTGAGGCTCATCAGCGGGTGTATAACGGAAGCTGGCTGTCAGATCTTCTTTGCCAAAGTGTTGCATCCCCGTGGTAACCTCTAGCCCTCCCTGTCTCCTAGTAGTTTCCTAGTTAAAAGTTAATTTCTTGTGACTTACCTGAGTTAATCCTTCCTGTGCTCCTTTCAAGGTTCCTCCGTGACCCCGCTGTGTTTCCAGTCATCTACCAGTGATCTGTTCTCCAGCTTCTCCATAAGCTCTGGTCTCCCCAGTGGTGTTCTGCATGTGGGTCAGAAAGCTGAACTCAAACATGACACTAGGGTTGCATCCCTCCTGCTCTAGAATGGCCACTGCTCAGAATAAGGTCCACAAAGACATGATGGGTGAGTTTGGTGTGGAGGAACTTGACTGGCCAGCACAAAGTTCTGACCTCCCGCCCCTAGAAAACATTTGGATTGAATTTAAGGAGACTTCTGGGAGACTGCTCAAAAACACTTTTAAGTATAAATATACCTTGTTGAAAGCCTTGCCAGAAGAGTAGAAGTTGTAATAGCTACAAAGGGTACATCAACATCATTGATAAAGAATGGGACGTCACTCAAGTTTGATTGTGTGTGTGTGTGTTTGAAAGTAGTCACAATATTGCTATGTATTTGAAATATCTCTGCAGATAGACTCCCAACAGTACAATGGGTAGCAATGTGTAGTATTTAACGTGGAACTGTGAGACTACAGTCCCTTGCAGTGCGTATGTCACTGACCTGCCTCTCACATACCCAAACCTGAGATGCAAAAACTCTGGTATTGATGTCAATAGTCAATATTTTGTGTCCTTTGCCTGAACTTTCTGGAACGTTTCTTTCAGGCTGAATCCCTTTTTTTGTACCAGAAATGTCTGTCTTGGTGGGCAACAGCCTGGAAATTTCTTAACTTTTTTCCTAAGCTCCTGCTGGAAACTTATTACCACACACATCAGTCACTTGATCAGAACACACAACATTTAACTTGTTTAGACCTTTACCTGAAACACACCAATCTTTTTTGTACAATTCTAAAGGTCTAGAGGGACTGAGAGAAATACATTCAGAGTTCTAACATGGATGAATGTGGTTGTGTATAAATGGGTGCATATGAGAGTAGTAAACATGCTCAGTTCGACAGCACCATATATTGCCTGATAAATGCATGTCTTTATTAGAAACCATTAATAAGGTAAGAGTCTTCTTACTATCCCATCTTCCACAAGACAATGGGTGTCAACATGACCAATTACCAGCCTGATAAAACACACACAGCCCCATCTACTGCAATTCCAGACCTGTGATAGATTACAGAGGATATTTGTTTAGCTGCAGAGGAGTCATTAATCCCTTAATATAGCTGAGGCCTTGTGATCTCCACAGACAGATTCCAGTTGCAGAAAGGAGGATGGTTTTCTGGAATTTAGGTTCTTTCATTCATATTTAGTTTCTTCCTTACATTTAAGATGTAGGATGTGTTGGACATTTTTGTTGCCATGCAATTTATATGAAATTACAAAGTCTATCACCATATTATAGAAACTAGCTTCTACAGAATAATGACAATCATAAAAATATGTAACATAAAATATGTGACTGTATAAATATTCACCCCTTTCTAGTCAGTAGATGTACCTTTGGCGGAAGCCACAGCAGGGAGTCTGTGTGGATTGGTTGCAGTCAGGCTGCTCATCTGGACGCTCCAGTTTCACTTCATTCTGCTGTTCCATAACTGTTCTAGCTCTGTCAGGTTGCGTAGGTATCAGCTCTGAACAGCCCTTTTCAAGTCCTGCCACAAATTCTCTATCAGATAAAGGGTCTGGACTCAAGTTTGTAACTCCTTCAGCATAGTTGTAGGTGTCCTAGTCTCCTTCTTGAATGGTCACTCAGGTTGTGAAGACGGCCTAATCTAGGCAGATTTGCACATGGGCCATATTACTTCCATGTCTTGATTATGGATTTAACTGAACTACAGGGGATGTTCAGTGTCTTAGAGGTTTTCTGTTTCCATATCCTGACATACTTTTCAATAACCTTTTCATTGATTGGCTTGGAGTGTTCTTTTGTCTTCATGCTGTAATGGTAGCAGGAATACTGATTAACCAGTGAATGGACCTTCCAGACATAGGTGACTTTATACTACAATTAGTGGTGGCCCGTCCTACAGGCGACAAAGGCAGATGCCTGGTTCCTCTGTCTCTCACGAGTAGCATCTGTTGCAAATAGTACCTGACTATAGAGAGTTGATGCCTGACTGTACACTTTTCTGTGCACTGAAAGAGCAACCAGGTGCGCACACAGAATTTCTTTTGCAGCGTGTTTGCTCCGTTATGTCAGGATAATACATGTTCCCAAACCAAAGATAAAGATCCCAGGTCAGCAAGCAAGACACTGAGAAGAGGTTTCTTCTGTTAAAGCATACATGTTCACACCATCTTTAGTGTGAAACACTGCATTATCATTCAACTTCAAAATGTAGGGTCGTCCACTTACTGTGAACTTACTGTGAAGAATCTATTATTGCTGTCCATTTACAGTGCCTGTCAAAAGTCCGATTACATCTACTTTTATTGTTTGAAAATAAGTAATAGGAAAAATGGATTTTAGCCACTTTGTACACTCTTTGTATCCAGGCAGTTAATTTTCCAGACATGCAGCTGATGGCTACTGACTATTCTTGGCTGTACATAAGTATATGTATATGTTTAATAGGTGATTCCAATCTTTAAAAAGTATTAGAAAAGGACTGGATTAGATTCAACTGTAGATTAGTTTTAACAATGAAATACAATTTTATATCTAACCACAGTGCAGACAACTGAACTCGGTGTCTCACAGGCAGATGAAGAAATCAACATGTGAACTTACTAGATAGAGGTGCAAAAGCTGAGCATATGTTAGATAGCAGGATGACCAAACATCTTTTTTTCCGAGGACATTTCCATTTTGCACATTCTTTCACCCATTCGGGGGGCTTTGAAATCTAAACGCATAGTGAACACTTTAAATATGTTGAAACCAAAAGGTTTCTTGAAGTAAACTGAGTATAACTGAAGCGTTTCAGGACTGGGCCAAGTGTCCTTTTTTTGGAAATCAATATAGGGTCACCCTATTAGTGATGAGCAGAGATACATACAAGTCACACGCTTATGTAAGATTGCATTAAAAAACAACAACTTACGTTTATACTTACAGGTATGCACACAGAGCTATGAGCATACGGGAATTTATAATTTACATAAGGTGAGTATCAAAATTGAAATGTAACTTAATAATTTTCCGCCATAATTCCTAACATAACACAAGTATTGTTAACGTAGCTTTTTTAGTTAACATATAGTGTTGTATAGTGCTTTGAGGGTCTCGAAAAGTGCAATATAAATGCAAGGCATTATTATTATTAACGTAACTCAAAAATAATTTAGTTTTTTATCCTAAAGTAAAACATAATAATCTCATCAAAAAATTAAACAGGGAGCCATTTAGCCTGACATATTATAATAAGAGAAATGTAATTGCTGAGTGCTGAAAATGGCCTACTTTGGAAATAGGGTGTTGTGACTGCAATTCTTCTCATTTTTAGCATTGCTTCTTGTCAAAGCGCTGCCTGTTACATACTTTAGGAGACTATTATACTCATGTGCAATAGCTGTCAATTTCAAATCACCGTTACCTAGGCTATGAGAGACATCATAACACCAAGATGACGAAGAAGTTTAGCTCCAGAGGGGTGTTCAAAGAGACAAGTTCAACATAGCTGAGGTTGCCTTGTGGGACAAAGTCATTGTTTTGCAAGTCACAAGTAAGTCTCAAGTCTTTGTCCTCGAGTCCCAAGTCAAGTCAAAGATGAGGCAAGTCCCGAGTCGAGTCAAAAGTCAAAGCCAACAAGTCTCAAGTCGAGTCAAAAGTCCTACCATTTTAGTTTCGAGTCATTTCAAGTCCTCTTGCCACAGAAATAAATGTATACAAATCATGTATGTCTGTAAGATTTGTATTTATTTAAACCTCAATTTATACAATAACATTAATCAAATACAGTAAAAAACGGAAAATTTAATTTTCACAAAAAATGCTTGTATTTCAACAGCATATTGCACTAGAACAATGCACAGCAGCTTCAGTCCTGTATTGTATTGACCTCATATTGCAAAACAGTTTTAACTTTCAAATAGACATGGGTCCTTTTAACCTAAACTTTTTTTAAACATGTCATCGATAAAATCCTCACCCCTTAAAATGATAATTCTGAAAAACTGGACCAACCTGATAATATAATTGGAATGACTCCATGGTGTGTAAATGTCTTTTCCTTTTTTCATGGGAAGTAGCAAGTCTTTTCAAGTCAAAAGGCACAAGTCCAAGTAAAGTCACGATTCATTGATGTTAAAGTCCAAGTCGAGTTGCAAGTCTTTGTACATTTTATCAAGTCGGGTCTCAAGTTAGCAAATTCATGACTCGAGTCTGACTCGAGTCCAAGTCACATGACTCGAGTCCACACCTCTGCCTTGTATAAGCTTTAGTTTAGAGCGATACTGGAAATGTGGCTATTTATCCGATACCTGGTAATTATAGGGCTAGTATCACCATCATCGGTACTAATACTTTTAATTAGCCAGGATAGTCATCGCTTTTTTGAAGGGAAGAGCCGAGCATCATGATACAACTCTCCAGTTGTATTACAGTACATTCTGTTATTTCGACTGTTAACTTTGTTTTCTCTCAGTGTTTTTCTCTCCATAGAAGATATACCTGGTCTGGTATCCTGCTTGGCTGCAATGCCCTGTTGGACGGGGGGCATCGACTGGGATGATCCTCTCAGTAACTGAACATCCACTGTATCCTGTTATTAACTTTTTACTTTCTGTAACATAGAAATTACTCTTATATCAAATCTTCTGTTCCTTCTGTGTCTCTGCTCTGTCTTCTCAAACCCCCAGGCGGTCGTGGCAGATGGCCGCTCCTACTGAGCCTGGTTCTGTTGGAGGTTTCTTCCTGTTAAAGGGGAGTTTTTCCTCTCCACCGTCGCTACATGCTTGCTCAGTATGAGGGCTTGCTGAAGGATTGCTGTGGTTGGAAAGTCTGCATCAACGGGGCCCAACCTCACGCCAATGACTGACGCAATCTGCTGGGAGTCCTTAAATAGGAAACTTTTTAACTGATTGGAATGTTTGTATAAATGTATTGAAATGACTTCTTGTTAAGTGCCTTGAGATGACATCTGTTGTGAATTGGCGCTATATGAATAAACTGAATTGAACTCCACTATTCCATTTACACGTGGCCCTTTTAACCTTTTAATCTTTTAGCCAGTTGCTGAAGGAAATTAACCAGTTAACATTTTCAGATTGTAAAGCTGACTGTTTCTTCTTAGTTTTGGTCAACTCTAAGCATCCTCTTCATGAGACTATCCTACAAAAACAGTGTCTTCAATCAGAGGCTTCTTCAGTTTCACTGCAACACATACTGCTACAGGAGTGCCTTCCAGCCCACAGCCATCAGGCTCTACAACAACTCCTTGAATAATTAAATAGTATGAGCTACAACAACACTTAATTTCTCTCTGGGATCAATAAAGTATTTTTGAATTTAATTTTTCTGAATAATAGAGGGATTATTTGTTTATCAACACTGCAATGCGTGCACAAATGGTGTGACACTGAACCTTTATATTACTCACTGGTTCCCACTGTTATTATTTGCAGTTATCTTGCACCAGAAGTGGTTAGCTATGTTAGCTTGTTTGTTAGCCAAGGCTTACCTGATGTGAAGTGATTGCCGCTTGTTCCAATTTGCTTCTTTTGACAGCTTGGAACCAAAGACGTCTTTTGTTTGCCTTATAAGGGCTGAGAGTCGATGGAATTCTGTAGAACTTGCACATTTTGTTGTTTTTAATCAAAGCGATTTGTGCAACCAACACCACAAGATGTGATTGCGTCTCTTTCTGCAGACGACACACGCAGCAGAGCAGGGAGTGATATAGACTGATAATCCATCTATATGGTGAAGTTACGTTAACATGTAGCTGGAACCGTGGATGCAGTTCTAATGTGCCATGCCGGTTACATGACGAGCGAGCACTGAAAGCAGCGCGGGTGAAATTGTAGGACAAATGAGGCGGGTCGTTCTTTGCATGCGATAAAAAAAATTAAGTGAGATAATTCTACAAATTAATTGACCTGCGTTAACGCATTAATTTTGACAGTCCTAATAAAATACTATTGAATATGTTCTCATTTAAAAAATTGACAGATAAAAATAGATTATGACTTGAAATTTTTGACCCTGTCGGTATAAATAACAAAAATGTCGAGCGTGACCTTTGATCAGAACAATGACTTCTCGTTAAATCTTCAATGATAAAACATAAAATATCAGTGCCGGGGTACTCAAACCAAATTTTAAACTGAATTAGGTTCTTCTGACCTCTGTCAGGTACCGTTCCTCTGGCTTCATTCACGCCAGGTAGCAAAAATCTCTAACCTCACAGGTCAGGTAACCCATCCGACAAAGCTGTCAGGAAACCAAGAATCTTTTGGCTTCTAAAGCCAGGTATCAACTTCTGAAAAAGCTGTCAGGTATCCTTATTTTATTTTTACTGTATCTGTACTTTTGCCTCTTTTTGTGATTATCAAAAAAGAATTAGTACTGTTCCTTTATTTCTCTGTTTTAGTTTTTTTAACTCAATATCAAAGTCATTAACAGCCGTTTTTATCCAATTAGGTCTTGCTTCTGCTTAGGGTTAGAGTTAAAATTAATTACTAGATAATTTGCCAGCTGTTTGTGCGTGCACACAAATTCTTACGCCCTTTAGGCATGCATTCCAGATGTGAAGCTGACATGAATAAAAACAGAGAAACTTTCTGATGTCACCAAACAGGCATCTCCATCACATTTTTGCAAGAAAATTCAAATTATTTTCTTTACCTTAAATGGTAGATTTTCAGCCTGGGCTGGCTCACCACAGACGTTGGTCCAGTTTGGCATGCAAGATATTGAATAGAGTTTTTTTTTTTAAAACAGTCAACACAGCTTCAGTTCTAAAATACAGCCACTGCCGGTTTATTAGTTTACATACCTTCTCTCAGCAGGACAAAGCATTGATGATATACGGTTCTGTCATCCTCAAATACAGGTCCTTCTCAAAAAATTTGCATATTGTGATAAAGTTCATTCTTTTCCATAATGTAATGATAAAAATTAAACTTTCATATATTTTAGATTCATTGCACACCAACTGAAATATTTCAGGTCTTTTATTGTTTTAAAACTGATGATTTTGGCATACAACTCATGAAAACCCCAAATTCCTATCTCAAAAAATTAGCATATTTCATCCGACCAATAAAAGAAAAGTGTTTTTAATATAAAAAAAGTCAACCTTCAAATAATTATGTTCAGTTATGCACTCAATACTTGGTCGGGAATCCTTTTGCAGAAATGACTGCTTCAATGCGGCGTGGCATGGAGGCCTGTGGCACTGCCTGTGGCACTGTGGCACTGCTGAGGTGTTATGGAGGCCCAGGATGCTTCGATAGCGGCCTTAAGCTCATCCATAGTGTTGGGTCTTGCGTCTCTCAACTTCCTCTTCACAATATCCCACAGATTCTCTATGGGGTTCAGGTCAGGAGAGTTGGCAGGCCAATTGAGCACAGTAATACCATGGTCAGTAAACCATTTACCAGTGGTTTTGGCACTGTGAGCAGGTGCCAGGTCGTGCTGAAAAAGGAAATCTTCATCTCCATAAAGCTTTTCAGCAGATGGAAGCATGAAGTGCTCCAAAATCTCCTGATAGCTAGCTGCATTGACCCTGCCCTTGATAAAACACAGTGGACCAACACCAGCAGCTGACATGGCGCCCCAGACCATCACTGACTGTGGGTACTTGACACTGGACTTAAGGCATTTTGGCATTTCCTTCTGCCCAGTCTTCCTCCAGACTCTGGCATCTTGATTTCCGAATGACATGCAAAATTTGCTTTCATCCGAAAAAAGTACTTTGGACCACTGAGCAACAGTCCAGTGCTGCTTCTCTGTAGCCCAGGTCAGGCGCTTCTGCCGCTGTTTCTGGTTCAAAAGTGGCTTGACCTGGGGAATGCCGCACCTGTAGCCCATTTCCTGCACACGGTGGCTCTGGATGTTTCTACTCCAGACTCAGTCCACTGCTTCCGCAGGTCCCCCAAGGTCTGGAATCGGTCCTTCTCCACAATCTTCCTCAGGGTCCGGTCACCTCTTCTCGTTGTGCAGCGTTTTCTGCCACACTTTTTCCTTCCCACAGACTTCCCACTGAGGTGCCTTGATACAGCACTCTGGGAACAGCCTATTCGTTCAGAAATTTCTTTCTGTGTCTTACCCTCTTGCTTGAGGGTGTCAATGATGGCCTCCTGGGCCAGCAATCAGGTCGGCAGTCTTACCCATGATTCCAGTTTTGAGTAATGAACCAGGCTGGGAGTTTTTAAAAGCCTCAGGAATCTTTTGCAGGTGTTTAGAGTTAATTAGTTGATTCAGATGATTAGGTTAATAGCTCGTTTAGAGAACCTTTTCATGATATGCTAATTTTTTGAGATAGGAATTTTGAGTTTTCATGA